>JACEVL010003778.1:0-12889 GCA_020284085.1 Aporrectodea caliginosa
ACCTGGCACAACACCATGCAGTTCTCGACCAAAGACGTCGATAATGATCCAAAGAACGCACACTGTGCGATGAAGTATCGCGGAGCCTGGTGGTACAACGCTTGCCATCACTCTAACCTCAACGGTCGTTATCTCGGAGGTTCTCATATATCGTTCGCAGATGAATGGAATTGAATGGTACCTTTGGCGTGGCTATCACTACTCCTTCAAAACTACGGAAATGAAAATTGCAGCCATTTAGATTAGACCCAGAACTTAACCAAAACTGACACTAATGCTAATGGTTATACTAATTCTTCAACTAGTGTAGTGCTAATATTAATGAAGGTGACGATGATGCAGGTAAAAAAATCATCCAAATAGAATAATATTTGGTTGAGTTATGGTCTTTTTCCTTGAGATTGACATTTTGAACTTGAAACAACATTGGACTGTATAAGATTTTCTGTCATAATTTCTGTAGACTGTTAATTTACGTTAGTATTGCTATCAAGTAGCACATAAAATTCAACTCTTTCTAAGCTTCTTAAATTATTAGTTTCCAAGTCTCAGTCATGTTTGAAGGACCTCCTCTCATCTGCACAAAGTGAGCTTCTTGTCTGCTATGCATGAACCTCTATTAAGCATCACTGTTTCTGTTCATTCATTAATTTCAGGAATTTATCTAGCGCCCCTTCAAGAAGCCTACTCAGAGTTGCTCCCAGTCCAACCACGGTGATATAAGTAAGTCTTAAGGAGCCTGTAGAACGTAGATGAACGATCCCTAAGTAACAGGCGTATCCCCAACGGGAGACCATTCCAGATATAAGGACCTACAACTGAGAAAGCACGACGCTGTTGCTGGCCCTTAGGTCTGGAATGGACTCCGTCCGACTCTGCGCTTGGTGCATGGGGTTTTACTGATGCCTTATATTGGAAGGCTGAGGGGCCTTTGCGGGCAGATACAGGATATAGGCCTAACTATGAATAACAACTACGATGGCAGATGGTTTAAGAATATTTTTTGCATTCAATAAGTTCGCTAGCAAAGAGTGGTCAAATTTTATTCTTCGTGTGTCCATGTGTGGCAAGGACGTCCGACTGGTCCCTAGAAACAGCTAGGAAGTCATTGCTAAAGTTGCAGTACTGTCAATCAATCAATCAATCAATCAATCAATCAATCAATCAATCAATCAATCAATCAGCCGTTTATTGAATCAACAACAGCACAATTAATAACAATCAGTCATTTAAAAAAATGTTAAATTGCTGATGCCGTCAACAGGACAGCCATAAAGGATAAAATAATCCGCTATTGCAGGACCCATCGGCGCGCCTGTTGTAGCCGGAGAAGCAGAGGACGTCGCAGGTGAAACCGGAGAAGCACTGGCGGTAGTACAAGCAGAAGCTTCCACTGATGCAGCAATAGCGGCAGTAGACGCGGCATTTGCTAACAAAGCTAGCCCTCTTTGATTCTTGGTCAAGTGTCAAGTGTCCTCAGCAATTTTCGGAAGTTTGATTTTCGGAGGTTTCATTTTCGGAGCTTTGACTTTTCGGAGCTTTGACTTTTCGTAGCTTTGACTTTTCGTAGCTTTGATTTCTCAACAGTTAACTTTCGGAGCTATGAATTTCGGAGCTTTGATTTTCGGAGCAATGCAGTGCACCCTTTTGAATCATAGTTATGAATTAGCAGAAGAAATGTATTACGTGTCAGCTGATGGAATGGAATTATCGTTTAAACAAAATAATTAGAAAGTCGAAATCCTATGAAGCATTGTAATCAATAACCATAACAAAGAGTTTAGAGCGAATTTGTTTTTCTATTTCACGGCGGCAATTTTCATTTCGGAGGCTTTCAGCGAAATGTGGTGTCCTTTCCAGCGTTGCCAGTAAACTCCCCTGCTATCTGCCGTGTTGGGTGTTTCCAAGATAGAGGCCATTCAGATCGCATTCCATGCACCCTTTAAACCACCAACCTCCGGGATACCGCTGGGCGCAGTTCCGAATATCTGGATCGTTGTCCGCGTCCTTTGTGCTGAACATCATGTTGTTTTGGTAAGCTAAGCTGTCTCCTGAGCACAAAACCGACAGGGAAGGTTAGGAATTTCGTATATTCTTATTGTATGCTCGTGCTTGTTACAGCCTGGGCTATCACAGGCTTCGCCAATTGGATATGTTGTAGATGGAATATTTGAAGATGGCAAATATTATATACATACACTATATATATATATTATGTATTATATCTATAATAAGTTTGTTTACGTTGTCCTTCCCGTATGTTTGTTTGTCTGTATTATTATTATTATTATTATTAGACTGTTATTTATAACGCGCCTAAACAAAATTGGAATCTTGCACAAAAGCGCGTAACAGAAAAAATCAATCATAGTAAATCTTAAACAGATGTGTTTTAAGGTTAGTTTTAAAAATCGATAAAGTTGGGGATTTGCGGATAAAGACATGGGGAGTTTGTTCCATTCAGCCGGGCCGGCTAGAGCAAATGCCCTGTTACCAAGTTTTTTGAGTGACCGTGTCACAACAAAATCACCTTGAGATGATGAACGTAGCCCTCGTCTGGATTGGAGAGAGGAACAGGGTGTAACAAGTGAAGAAAGGTATGCAGGAGAACAGTTTTTGTGTAGATTCTGTACATTAGAAGACAGATTTTGAAATTGATGCGAAGCTTGATATGTATGGGAAGCCAGTGTAGTTCACGGAGGGTCGGTGTGACATGATCCCGAGGATTTTGGTTCTTGATAAGCTTAGCAGCGTAATGAAGAACAGCTGTAAGAGGTTGAAGGGTAGATGCAGGAAGACCACAAAGGACTGAGTTGCAGTAGTCAATTCTAGAAATGACAAGGGCCTGTACTAGGGTACGAACACATTTCTCGTTAAGACTTTTCTTGACTTGCCGAATGCGTCTGAGATGGAAAAAACAGGATTTGGTTATATTGGAGATATGAGTTTTCATAGACAGCGAGTTATCAAGAAGGACACCAAGGTCTCGGACAACATCAGCTGGTTTGATGGAGCAATCTGGGCTAAGATTGAGTACATGCAGTGTGAAATAATTGTGAGTTAGGTAACGGGTTGCGGTAAAACCAGATAAGTTCTGTCTTGGAGGCATTCAGTTTAAGGCGCATGGATGCACACCATGATTGGATTTCAGTGAAACAAGTTATTAAGCGAAACATTGCATTATCAAAGTCTTTGGCAGCAAGTTTAATATAGAGTTGTGTGTCGTCAGCATAAAGGTGTATAAGGATGCCGTGTTTGAAGGCAATGTGAACAATGTTAGATGTATAGAGGATGAACAAGAGGGGGCCAAGTATAGAACCTTGAGGTACACCAAAGAGGATATTGAAGTACCTAGAAGTGTTAGAACCAAGTCGCACAGAGTGTGATCGGTTTGTCAAGAAATTAGCAATCCAGAGAAGAGCAGAGGCCATGATGCCAAATTGAGATTCAAGCACTTGAATGAGAATGGAATGGTCAACACAATCAAAGGCAGAGCTGAAATCTAGTAACAGAAGGGCAGTTATGAAACCAGAGTCAAGTGCCATGATTATATCATTATAAACTTTAAGGACAGCAGTTTCAGTGGAGTGGAGGCGGCGGAAACCAGACTGAACAAAAGGTAGCAAGGAGTTGGATTCAACATAGTTAGAAAGCTGACGGTGGACGGCACGCTCAACAAGTTTGGAGATGAAAGATAGGTTAGAGATTGGGCGGTAATTACCAGGATCGGAAGTCTAAAGGCTCCGAAACGGAACGCTTTAGCGATTTGAAAATTTTTACGAAACATTATTACGCCACGTCTAGGTCATCGCGACTATTTTCAGCTCGCCAAAAACGCTGATATATGGACATTTTAAACTTCGAAATTATGAGGTTCCGTAATACCAATAACGGAGGCCATTAATATGCATATTTTAACCTCGCTTGAGCGGCGTGACGTAAGAGAAATGTTGTCTTACGTCACGCGATGGCAAATCAGGCGCAATCTAAATAAAACACGGGCTCCGCTCCGAAAAATTACGAGGGCTGTAATAGAACACGATCGAGCTTCGTCTACTATTATATTATTTAGCCCGGGGAACAAATAATAGGCCTATATAAGGTAGAGATAACCTGTGCGGTACTATAATTTTCAACTCATTATTTACTTTAAATTCCTATATAGCCTACGGAAATGTTTAATTTCGACGTGGTCATTTATTCAACATTAAATTCAAATGCTAAACGGTGCAGCACTGCAGGCACAGGTATAATTAAATTCAAATACACGGGGGAAACTATTTCACCTCTAAATATCGTTGCCATTCAGATATGTGGATATTTCAAATATTTGAAGCCCTTCAGCATATATAGTAAGTAAGTAAGTAGACTTTATTTGCAGCCGTTAAAAATTACGCATGGGGAAAACCCGGGCAAAGCCGGGTAAAAATGCTAGTGGGTATATAATTATTTATAATAATTATGTCTAATAACTTTCATAAAGTGTTGCAGTAGGCTAGGGATTCCATATACAATTTTTAGAGGCTATCTTATTCTAGCCTATGGTGTTATGTTATATTATTACACATACAATTTATTAGTAGTAGCAGCACAGTACTCATTCATTCATTCATATTCGTTTATTTAACACAAAACTGTCGACAAAACGCAACAGAATACATGAGTTATTGACAGAGGCAGTTTTTCGTCTAGTAGACGTTTTTGAATAGCATGGCTGCGTTGTACGAAGATCTTATTGTTCTTCGTTGTAAGTACTAGTGTGTATATATCCCTTTAGGGTATGCTGTCAAACACATGTGAAGCTAGTACAGGGCCTATGTATGCACGTACATGTACTTACGTATGTATTTAGGCATGTGTGTATAGATCTACAGTGCCGGATTATATGGGTCTACGCAACGCATGTACAGCATGTATGAATATTCGCATCATTAGGCCCATATGTGTGTTTGTATGTATTTATACATAGCCTATTATATGTAAATAAGTGTTTCAGATGCCATTGAAAGACGCTTAATAAAATGCTCAATACTATGCGCATGTATATGCATGTCTATGTATATCTACTACCAAGAGACGCCAATTTCAGATCAGAAGATGACAGAGTAATGGTTCTAGGACAATAGCCGGTGGGCGGGGCTTAGGGTATTGTCCTGGTACCGGCTTCAAGGCAGAGTGGGCGGAGCTAGTGTATTGTTTTAGTAGAGCCGCTTTGTGATTGGTCTGGACTAGTACCGGCTCCATGGCGAAGTGGCTGGTTCTATTGGCTTAGGCCAGACAGACGGGTAGACACACAAACGGACATGCAGACAGACATACAGACTCCATGCAGACAAACATACAGACGGACATACAGACAGACATACAGACAGTCATTTGGAATTATGCAAAGTCAGTCCTCCATTGTGATTGGTTGAGCTGGACATGTGTAGTGGATATGGCCTATTTGGCGACTGTCGTCCATTATGTGTGGGGTGCTAAGAAGTAAGTAAATAACTTTTATGGGTGAGCGTGCGCTTAGAACTTTGACAGGTGTGTCATTGGGCTAGGAACTTTGGTTGATGGTTCATTGCGTATTAGCAGCGGTATTCGTTAACCATTGCTCTGCCCCGCCATTGCGGACATAGTCAAGCAGTCAAGCGCAGGTCCTTATACATTTACTTTTGACCTTTACTGCTGACAAATCAAAATGTTTAGCCCTTTGATTTTACCTGTGCGACCTCTGCCGACAGGTGTACGTAATTGTAGCGTGGTCAATCATAAATCAATCAATAAATCAATCATAAAATTTATATAGCGCCTATTCAAGGGCTCTACTCAGAGGCGCTCCCAAGCCAGGCCTGATCATACAGAAAAGTCTTCAATTGGGCGTATATAGAAGGAAGCCGAGTGAATGCGAGGAGATAACCGAAGGAAAGATGGCAAGACATTCCACGCTGTTGGACCAACAACAGAGAATGCTCGGCGCTGCATAGTAGCAGTGCGGGCATGTGGAACCAGGAAGTCACCCCGAGAAGAGGAACGGAGGGCTGAGCGACCCTTAATAGACGAAGAGAGAGAGTGAAGATGGTGCACAAGTAGCGAGGAGCTTAACCCAAGACGCTTTGCCAGACGAGAGAGCAGAGCCGATATAGGATACGCTGCCGGAGGGGAAGCCAGTGTAGAGTATGATGCATGTAGGAGGATACGCTACCACAGCGAGGAATGGAACCAACAAGGCGCGCCGCAGACCGAAAGACCCTCTCAAGGGAGGACAAGCGGACTTGATGAAGACCAGTGTAGAGAGAAGCGCAATAGTCTAGACGAGAGCAGACGAAGGCATGGATAAGAGTAGAAGCAGCAGAGGTTGAAAGAGAGCGAGCAACGACCCTAAGCTGACGAAAATGGTAAAAGCAGGAGCGAGACAAAGAGGAGAGGTGCTTAGTAAAGGTCGCTTCGTATTTCCGACAATGGAAACGCCTAGCATCACGCCCTCACTTAGCTGCTTGGCAGCGTCAAGCTGGAACCTAAAATCTGTACTGTTGGAACTACGTTTCTAACTTCTGATCAATATAACTGAAAGGAACTGACTTAGATGATAACTGTGGATCTTTCAAGTGTGTATACTATTTCTATCCCCAACTCAAAGGTGGGCTTCAATTGATTAAAAATCTGCGCCTTTGCTAAGGTGTTTTAACAATCTTTACCACAATCAAAGGGACCAATCGTTTGCCCAACATGTACATTTGGCTGAACCAAAGCTCGAGGGTACGTACCATACGTATTCTATTTTTTTAAAGGTATACGTACGTTTTTTAACGTACCCTATTTCAGGGTACGTAAACAATACAAAAATACGTTAACCACGTCATTGCTTATTATAAGAATGTTCAATTTAATTTAAGCAAACAATCACAAAATTCACAATCCAGTATACAGAGTAGTAAATTGCTGCAATGCTATATTGTAGGTTTATGTTTATCCAGCATACATTGCACTTAATGTTTATCCAGCATATATTTGCAAGCCGAGTAAACCATAAATAAAAAAATTCGTGTATGATACGTACCATACGCGTATTCTATTTTTTGAAAGGTACGTACGTATTTTAACGTAGTCTATTTTAGGGTACGCGTACCCTCGAGCTCTGGGCTGAACTGTATGCTTAATCAGGTTCCTTCTCCACTAAGCTCTGCCTTGGAGCCGGTACTAGGACAATACCCTAAGCCCCGCCCACCGGCTATTGTCCCATCACCATTACTCTATCATCTACTCAGATCAGTACTCCACTGACCTAAAATAATGACAGATTTCAGCATTAGATTCCATTTTTTGCAATTTCTAAAAAAAGTTTTCCTTCTAGGCTTTTTACTGTCACGTTTAGCTTCTAATTCGAATTCATATTTACCACAGTGTCCCAACATAAATTTCATACAAAGACCTACATTGCAATTTTTGTGTACAGTAACTGGCCGAATAACACTTCATTCATTCATTTATAAACCTCTAAAGGGCTAAGCTATCTTTAATTTGTAAGCCAAAAAGACATACAGAGACAGACACGAAGCCTAATAGACCGACTTCCTCGCTCATCCCACATCTCTGCTTTCATGTTTGTCCACCTTCATTGGCTCCCTCTTATTGCTCGGGTTCAGCTCAAGGTGCTTTCTTTAATCTACCGGTCGTATACTGACCGAGCTCCCAAGTATCTATGTGACCTTATCCGGCTGCCGGCCTCGGCTACTTCTCTCCGCCCACTACGCTCATCAAACCGCCATGATCTCTTTGTCCCGCGAGAGAGAACTGCTACGGCCTTTGCCTTGATTGGTCCTGGAATATGGAACCAGCTTTCTCCTTTGACACGTTCCTGTTTATTAACTGGTCGACCAAGTGCCTCTTTTCGTTGTCTCAAGAGCTCTTTCCTTTCTCTGGGTCTCTCGCACTGGGACGCCTCTGATGATATGCACTGCGAGGGGCACTATATATCTTGATAGATTGAATACAATACAATGTACATGTATGCACACTGAAAGACATGCACACAGACTACGAGATTCACAAACAGGCTAAGTCAAACTGTAGTGCACATGTGTGTTCAGTGTTAATTAATGGCTACCTGTATTTCCAGAATATCCTGCAACAGTTAATCGATATTTATCCGTTGATGGTTTGACGGAAAACGTCGAGTACTCCGCCCATCTCTTCTCTCCCAAGAAATCTTCCAGTTCGATGCGTAACTTGTACTTCTTGTTCATTGTTAGTAAAGACAGATTCTCGTTGCCTAAAACGAATTCCATATGATTAGTTATTAGTCAATACAATTTGTCGTAAACAAATGTCTTACAAACCAAAAATCTCCGTGTAGAAATTGGAAATCACGCTTCTGTTCTGTTTAGTTACAATCAAAATAGGCCTGCTGATTGTCGCGTTTCCTTCACCGAAACATCTAGACACAAATATAATGGCACAAAATGTTTTGTATGTGGGAATATTTATTTAAAACCGTGAAAATGTGTGTTGAAAGGACTCTTATAATGTCAGTGAACTTATAATACACTGGTGGTAATGGAAGACGCTTTTATATGGATTACAAGTAACGTGACATTCCTATTACCGTCGTAATGCTGAATTCCACCTATACGCAGCTGGGCGTCTTTGTAGGGCGTCTTCAATTTATGGCGCTAATAGCTGATTTTAGACTATTAGACTGGTAAAGTTTACTTTTTTGCGGGGTAATAATTAACAACTGCCCATTGATTGCGGCAAGGTGTTCAACTCGTCCCAAAATTATGGCCCGAGCTATCACGAGGACACCCAAGAATAACTCCCGTCCTTAAATCACTCCATTGGCTGAAAACCCTTGACCTCATCGACTCCTAAATCCTATCGCTAACCTACAACTCCCCACAAAAACTCGCAGCAGCCAAAGTAGGCCTACTTACGAGAATTCTTTCAACCCAGCCACGCCGGTCTACCCGATCATCCTCATATCTCGCTCTCTCCCTTCCCTCAGTCACTACTCGACCCAAGTTCTCCAACCGATCCATATCGGACACTGCACCTCGACTCTGGAAATCTTCCTCTGAATTCCGCATATTCCCAGTTTCTTCACCAATACCGCCGCTCACGCACCTTCCTCCAATTATCACGCCACAGGCTTTCCACTCTCACATCTTCAAGAATTCCTACCAAATCTCATCGATCCTTATTAGGTTTCTCGGTGACCCATCAAAACAGCCCCGTCAAAATAGCCCCATTACCAAAATAGCCCCCTCAAAATCGCCAACCGACAAAATAGCACAGGCAAAATAGCCCCGTCGTAAACGCCAACGACAAAGCATGCAGTTCCAGAATGGCTAACTAGTTTATTGTTACAATCAATGTGTCCATTTAAACCAAAAACAATGTGAAAATGTATTCAACAAGATTTATTCATTTAAAAGAACGAGACTACAAGCATGGAATGTTAATTTTTTTCTACGAAGCGCGAACAAAAGTTTCTAGTAGTTAGGTAATAATCTTGACCATCTAAAAAGAAAGTTAATGTCGATGTCTTAAGGAAGAGCTATAGATGCCAAGATTATTCACCTTACTCTTATCTTCATTCAGATACCTCGTCGAAGTACTCGTTTGATCTTACCAATTGGTGAACCGATTTCCAATTAACAAATTAATTTGTCTTTAGTCACGACCCCCAATCGTTTGGAAAATACCGCTTGGAAGTAGGTCTTCCCTGTTGACCGTATACCTGTACTGAAAAAGCTTACTGATGTACTACTTTCAGTATCTGGTGGCAGCGGTGCTATATGGTCGAGCGCAGGCTTAACTTTGGGGGCTTAGTTTGCAACTGAATATAATACACGTGGGTTGAATCAAGCAGAGACATTTACGAATTACGACGAGGCACTTCGTTTGACGAAATTCTTTGGCGATTTAAGCAGAACGTAGTATATAGGTTAATCATCAGAGTCAGGTCGTCGTTAAGAGGCCCGCGGTCGCAGTCCTCCGATCCGGCTCTCTTGGTCCTCTCTCGCTTTCTTCTCCGATTCTCTCTCTCCTCTACTCCCCAAAAACCCTCAGAGTTCCGATATTTCGAGTCAAGAGTCCTACGGCCTCGCAAAGTCAGGTCTTGTAAGAGGTCCTCTACAGAGCGACGCTCGGATCCTGCTCGCTTCTCGTGACTCTTCCTCTCGCTCGAATCTGCTCTCCGAATCCCCACGACAGAATCCTCTCTTCCGCTTTTCCCTGTCTTTTTATCGCCACCGCCTGTCAATCAACTCTTTCGCCCCCCCATCGCGCCCTGCGATTCGTTCCCTCTTGCCTTGCTCTGCTATCTGTCTTCTCTCCCCTCCACCATTTGACAGGCGTGGCCTTCGCCTCCGCTCCCCTAGGTATGTCGTCAGCTGTTGGCTGTCAATCATTTGTATACCAAATACAATCTTAAAAGTTCATGAGTTCATAAAAGTTCATAATGACAACTTTATAATAAATCTATACTAACATATACTAATCTAATATCATCGTGGCAGCATCTCACTACAATACCCTTATCTTCAGTCCGTGTCATTACCACCTCTTTGAAGTATCGGTTATATTTTTGTTGAAATGAACACATTCCTTGTAACATTCAACTAAGTCTTGTTAGCCGTTGTGGAACTGCTTTGTCGTTGGCGTTTTTATGGGGCTATATATTTTGACGGGGCTGTTTTGACGGGATGATTTTGTCGGTTGGCGATTTTGACGTGGCTATTTTGGTCATGGACGATTTTGACGGGGCTGTTTTGACGGGGCTATTTTGACGGGGCTATTTTGACGGGTGCCATGCCTGCAGGTTTCTCGTCCTCAATGTTGAAACATCCCTTAGTACCTCCTGTGCCTTCTGTCTCTGTCTCTGTCTCTCTCTCCAACGAACTTGGATCTCTGAGTCCTCACGTATACGATGAGGACTCATGAAAAAGCTTGGTACCCTGCGCTTAGCCTTAGAGCAGCGCTACATAAATTTGGAGTTTACGAACACTATTACGAATTAACAAAAAACTTGTTCTAAACAATTTGTTTTCCTGATATATCTTAAGCCAATATGTAAATATAATAACTAATAATATATCATCAATTACTCCTAAGTCCACCCTTATCATTACTCCTTAGTCCACCCTCATCTCTCTTATTGCAATGTAGTGTGGGCCTCTAATTACCATTCTCGACTGGTTAGGTTAACTTCATTACAAAAAAGAGCGGCCAGAATTATCTTGGGTAACTTGAACTCCCTGTCTTCTCAGGCCATGTTACAGAAATTGAACATTTTTAATATCGAACAGATTAGAATTAACCTTCTTGCCGTTACATTTTCTCCCAAAAAAAACAGCCAGAAACGTTACATTTATTTATGTAGGCATGTATATACATGTGTAGGTATATATTGATATACGTATACATACATACATAGCTATATACGTATACATTTACAGATATATGCATATATATATGTATAAATATATGCATACATTAACATATATGTGTATGTATATGTTATATATATATATATGTCTATAATATGTACATAGATGTATATTTATATGTATACTTTTATACATATATGCATTATATACATCTATGTAAATATATACACATATGAATGTATATGTGTATAAATATGTATATATGTGGGTGTATGTATAATGTATATATATGTATATGTATATTTGTGTATATATGTGTATATATATATATGCATGGAATTTATATGTATATATAAATATAGGTATTTGCATGTATATTTATATATGTGTTTACATACATGTACATGTATGTATTTATTATATATATATATATATGTACGTTTCACCTCCGGACGATTCACCTCTAGGGGTTTTCACCTCCGGACGTTTCACCTCCGGTCGATTCACCTCTAGGGGCTTTCACCTCTAGGGGTATTCACCTCTAGGGGTATATTCACCACCGCACTCAGATTTATTTATTAATTATTAACCTTAAACGTGTAACAAATAAAATCAGATAATAAGACTAGAAAGTAACTGTAATTAACGCCATATGATAACGAGTGTCACAGACTGAAAACGAAACATATGCAATATACAAAATAATTATTTGAATATAAGCAACAAATTATCGTGTCATAAAGTAGATAAAGCGAGGAAATAATCAATACGTAATTAAGTTGATTTCTTATTGTAAACTTATCAAGTTTTTTGTCCACGACGCCGAGAAATAAACATAGACAACATAGGCCTAAAAATCAGCAAATAATTATAATGTCATCTAGTTAAAGGCCATTAAGTTTAGAGAAAGTTGGGCGATTGCTTTTAAATAATCTTATTATCTGATTCAATTTTTACGCGATATTGCAGAGTTTTCGAGTCAACGGAATATGTTGACTACAGTCAGTGACACGCGTTATAAGTTTTTATGCCGTTAATAACAGTCACTATCTTGTCTTATTATGTGATTCGATTTGTTACACGTTTAAGGTTAATTAATAAATAAATATGATAGTGGAAGGTGAATACCCCTAGAGGTGAAAGCCCCTATAGAGGTGAAAGCCCCTAGAGGTGAATCGACCGGAGGTGAAACGTCCGGAGGTGAAAACCTCTTGAGGTGAATCGTCCGGAGGTGAAACGTCCGGAGGTGAAAGCCTCTGATACCATATTTTTATATATGTATATAAATGTGTATATACAGTATTATACACATGCATATATATATAATTATATATGTATGTATATGTATATATATATATGTATACACATGCATATATATATGTATATGTATATATATATGTACAGGTGTATACGTGTATATATGTGTGTATACATGTATATATAGGCATATATACCTATATATATATATGCATGTTTGTATATATATATATATATACATATATATGAATATG
>JACEVL010003779.1:0-13005 GCA_020284085.1 Aporrectodea caliginosa
AGTCTCATACAAATTCATACAATACAATTACAGCTCAATTATACTCTCACACTTTCAGTAATAGTCACAATTTCACATTCATAACTTTCTCCGCTTTTGTAGAAAGAATGGACAGTTCATTATGTTGCAATATGTCATCTGAGATTGCCCACTCAATCAGTAAATCTTGCTGGGAACCATGGTTGCAGTAACTTGGTCAATGTGAAGCAAGGACAAATTTCCTAGAGCTGGTTTACAAAACTGTTCAATACCTTCAAGTTAAAAAGAAAGTTAGTATAAACTTATGATTCTAAACGTGAAGCTACGTCAGTCAAGTCCGTCAGTCAGTTGCAACTTCTTCAGGTATGTCGTGGAAATTAATTCATTTCACTTACACTTGCAATTGCCCATTTCTTCTTTTGTCTCATTCATTCACGTCATTTTGTCACTTCAAATTACATTACATTTTAATGCTCATTTCAAATTCAGGGTCATTTCTAAATTAAACTTACATATGGATTACTCTGAAATATATTTACTTGTAGTAGAATGTATCTTTTCAACATTACATTTCTATGCTACGGGAATACGGCTAACTAACCATTGGCAAATTCAGCAAAAATACCTATAATGCCCGGTCACATTACATACATTTTCAATGCTGAACTAACAACACCATGTCACAGAAAATGCAATTACATGTATGCCACTTTCACATAAGTTAATAACACTTCCAAAACACTGACACAGCTTATGCATACTCTTAAAATGACATTCTTCAATGGTGTCCACCTGCATTTACGATACTTCATGGATAGATCTATACTCCAGCAAATACCTATACATAGGGCGGCATGGTCAAGATAACTGCTCCCCATATACCCCTTCAATTACAGGACTCTACGCGCTCACCATCGGGACTTGGAAACTTCGGTACACTCTCAATTTACACCTTTTATCACAAGAAATTAACGAATATTCCGATTTCCATTAAGTATTTCCTGTTCTATTTCTTTACAAGACAGCTATATCAGGGTCAATGAAGACAAAGTGATCATATCTCAGCAAAATGCTTCTTCATTTCGGTGACTGACTCTGTGTAATGACAGTTTCCCATTCATTTCTAGCTTCTCACTTTCAAATTACATTCGGCTACTTCAAGGTCATTTCAGGGTCAAAGGTCGTCATCAAGGAACAATGACCATCGCACAGAATAACCAAAATAAAGAAACATTTCGCTGAGCTATGGTCATTTCCTTCTCATTTTGAACTTCTCACCTTGAAATTACATTCGACTACTTTAACCTTTACGTACTGTCTTGTCGAATGTAGCCCTTATCAGCAAATTGAAATGTTACAATATTTGTCTCTATTTCCTATGATTTTGCTCTGAAATTGACCTTTTCAACCTTCAAATAACCTTGGATCGCCTTACATTTAATAGCCTTATTTCTTCTCCCAGGTAGCACTCATCTGCAAGAAACACAACAAAGAATTAACTGACTTCAACAATTATTGGCTGACAACTGGCCATCTCTATCCGCTTTCTGCACGATTTCATTTATTATCACCTTTCAATGACCTTCAATTATACTTTAGCGTCAATATTTCACCATGATATAGCTCTCGGCGAGATATATAGAACAAAGAAAGGTCATGCAAACCGGAATATTCGTTCATTTCCTCTCATAAAAGTATTAATTCAGAATGGATCCAAGTCACAAGCATGTAATTTAAGTAGTCTATGCTGCTCCCTGATAGCCACCATGCCAAAATGGCACACACGAGCAGAAACACTCCATTTCAAAGTTAACACCAATTTAGCAGTTTCAGTGGATCTATGCAAGCATTTACAACGGCATTACATGGAACCTATATATAGTGTCTATCAGGCATCCAAATGACTATACGTTGTCTATATGGGCTCCATGTTATCATTATTATTATTATATTCGTTTTATTGGCACACAAAAAAACAGCTGACACACCGCAACTGATTACAGCTCATTCAAAAGAATAATAAAGATATAATCAAAATATAAAACTCATGTTAGCAGGAAGGTTCAAAAGATGGAATTTAGTGTTAAATGGTACATTTCCACAAAGACTCTCAGATTATTGGTACCACTTTCCGGTAAAGGACACGAGGAATAAAATTTCTATTGTCCTTAAAGGAAAGTACATAATCATGAGGTCGGGGTCGCATTATATATTGGCGTATGTTAGTAGGTGGGAAAAGCTCTGTCAGAATGTGTGAACTGTTCCTTTGGACTGCTCACTACAAATAACTAGATCAGTTCAGAAATAACACTAACAAAATTACTTACACTTTCACATGGCCTAGTCGCATCTATTGACACATGTCAATTCCATATCGAAGTTCACTGTACATTACAGAAGGCCAATGGCCTCATACTTATTACTGTCTTCATTGAGAAAGAAATTCTATCAATAATACAATTTCAATGTATAATAATCATGATCATGATTACACAGTAAAGATAATAAGAATAATATTCACCATAACACTTATTATCAAGTTCAACATTTACCTTCAAATAATTAGTGTCCTTAATAATCCCTGTCACAATATATAACAATAAGCTTCATATTCAATATAAGTCAATATAAATGCAAAATAGTTATAATTCAAGGTCTTCACCAATTCAGAACTGGACTTTCACCCACAAAACATCCACACTCACTTGTTAAAAGAGTACAAGCCACTTTCACACAAGCCACTCTCCATAGCAAGACAATCATTTTTAGGACGTCCTTTGACAGCAAACGTCTCTTACGTCTTACCTTTCTTCTTCAGGCTTTTGTCATCGTTGTCCTTCTACGATATCTTTCTCTCTCATGAGTCAGGAAGAGAAGAGTGCCCAGGATATTCACAGTTCTTATACATTTCAAGAATAACAAACCGGTTCCCTGATATCACAGTTACAGTTCTTCTCTTTATATAGGCATTCAACAATAATTCTTATATTCACATCAATCAGATATGCCCTCTAATTACTTCACAAATCTTGCTGAATTTATATTTCACTTCTTCAACTACACATGTCAATTCTTCTATACCCCATTTACTTAAAGACTGAATATCTAAGAAGAACCTTCACATGGTCACAGGACTGGCAGATGCTCCTTAATGTGATGCATATGGTTCACAAAACAGCGAGTTCTCATATACATGTATGGTATTTAATGTGAGTGAGCAAGAAACGGAATTAGGAGTTATTATGCACAAGAGTGCAGTGCAAAAACTTATACGCAATGAAGTTAGGCTGCAACACAGTTCTCAATCGACATTACACATGATAAGAGGGACAATAGTTGGACAATGATAATTAAGCAGACAGTAATTACTTGCAGATAACTACTGAACTTTATGATAAGTGCACTAGTAAATATTACTCTTATTATGTTTCTTTCATCAGTATCACGATGATCATTTCACTGGGAAATTGTATCATTCAGATGATTGTTTCATACATACAAGAATATGATATTGAGGTTATACAAATCAATGGTTAGGCCACAGTTGGAATACTCCATCAAGATATATGCAGTCCATACCTCAAACATGACATGGAAAAGCTGGACATGGTGCAAAGAAGAATTACAAGCAATTATTGGGGTCTACAAGCATTTCACCTATGACAAAATTTGTAAACAATATGGACTAAGAACATTTAAGAGAAGGAGGACCAGAAGAGTTCGGATTGAAACTTATAACAATACCACTTTAAAGGGACCACTACAGTGGGACAGGTTCTTTCAATTAGCATCAAACAAGGCAACTCGTAGTCAAAGGTACAAATTATTACAGAAATGTAAAGGAACAGTGAGTCAGGAAGTGAAATTGATGATTGCATGTTTGGACGTCGACGAGTGAGGACGTATCTGAGATAAACGATCGAACACAAATTCTCGCCGTGAGCTACTCAGCTACACTGTGGCAATATTTCATGTGAATGTCCTTTTTATTTGGTTTCAAATTGGTGTCTTGTGTTTCGGGACGTGTCTTGTGTTTCGGGACGCATTGTTTAGATTACAATTGCTATTACGCCTTTGAATAGATAGCAGTTCTATCGAAGGCCGTGTTGCATAAGGGTCTGCACTCTGTGTGCAGCCAGCCGGCGGTGCATGCAGAGACCTGAGGGTTAGGACCCCGTATAACAAAATGGGCGAACACAGTGGCAGTCGGTTTTCGGTCACAACTTCCGATACGGGATCGATGTGTGACAGTAGTGGCCACGACGACGGACTCAAGACCGTCACTGGTAAGGCTGTCAAAGGCAAGCCCATAAAAAAGAAGAAGATTGGGGCTGTCCGATTCCTTCGCTGGCTGGCCAAAAGACGCCGTGGATCGGTGCGCGCCAACTGCACAGAAAACTCGTGGAAAAATGCCCACAACTGGGTCTGCTCTCAGGTCACGGGAATGGAGGACGTACATGCTACCCGTGTCAATGGGGGTCGCTCACTTGAGGACCGACTTCTTATTGAGTTTTTATTCAAAATGTGGTGGATGGCATTGTAGAGAAATTGCCAAAAACATAAGTAGATATTTCGGCTGAAATAGTTGTGTTTTCTACAGCGTCAATGCGGTTAAGGTAAGGTCCGAGCTGAACAAATTGTTCGGCCAGCTGTCAGCAGAAGTACCTCCGTCGGCCACGTGTGTTCAAGTCCTCCTGTTTCGGTTGCTTGAATATAGGCCACGTTCCCAAGTTTTTCAGGAAACAACAACGAGTGCACGAAGAAACAGCAGCCGAAGTGCGCACCCTGTGGCGGACCGCACTCTGCGATGTCAAACAGCTGTCCTAAGTACACCCTGGCCAAGACCGCGACCGCCATCACCGTCAAAGAGGTGTACACGATTCCCCGCACCCAGCAGAGACAGAAGACCAATACAGCCGGGGGTCCAACCCACAGATCTTCAACGACAACACCTGCCACATCGAGCAACAAAGGAACTCCGCACTGGTACGCTTCCCCTGGTAAGACGAACCGCCAAAGGTCTAACGTGGGTCCACCAAACGCCCAAACGCCGGCTGTGCCCAATGGACAGCAGGGGCAGAATGGACAGCAGGGGCAGATGGCGCAGGTAACACCAACAAACGCGCCCGTCGCCTCAGTGCCCAATAGAAAGCAGCACAAGGTGGCGCAGATTGATGGCGGTAAGACCCAGAGGGATGCTCTCGAGGCTCTCACCCGCGCCTGCACCGTGTTTGTGAAGGCAATGGAGACAGCCGAAGCCACCGCGATCTCGCCCGCAAAGCTCAGACACATTCTAGTCAGCACCACCCATGTTGCCTTCAACATCAACCTCAACACGGTCTGCAGTGCGGTCACGTCTGCCTACGCGGTCGCTGCGGAAGCCTGCCCGGTGCCACGAGCGCCACGTCAGCCACTTCACAAGACAACCGCCATCATTGATCTCCAGATTCTCCAGTGCAACGCGTACAGCCTCAAAGCCCGGGTGCGGGAGCTGAGGGCATCGCATCTCAGGGAAGCGGTCATCTGCATCAAGGACACGTGGCTCAGACCCTCCACCAGCCTCGACATACCGGTGTACTCCTGTGTGCGGCACGGCCGTTCCACTGGTGAGTTGGGGGGGGGAGTAGGGCCACGATCGTGAGGACGGGTATCGCCTACTCCATAATCAGCACCACCGGAATCGATCACCATCTCGATCGTTGGACTACCAACAAACATCAAGATCGTCAACGTCTACCATTGAAGATCAACACAAGAAAACCCCTTCCTGCCGGGCATATACTCGCCCTTCTTCCGTGACAAGTCTGCAATCCTCCGACACTTCAACACGCACAGCACTCTCTTCGGGTCCTTGACGACCGACGCACGCTTCGGGTCCTTGACGACCGACGCACGGGGTCGCCAGCTGGAAGACGACATTGAAGCCAGCGCCTTTGTCCTACTGAACACTGGCACCCCGACCTTCGTCAGCAACGCCACCGGAATGACCAGTCACCTGGACCTTGCGATGGCCTCGACGCCCTTGGCGCGGAAGTGCACTTTGACGGTCCTTGACGACTCCTTGGGCAGCGACACGGATCCAGGAGGAGACTCTGAGGAGTACCGGCGCGTCAAAGATATTACCCAGAAGGTCTTCAAGAACGCGCAGAAGACCTCCTGGAGGGAATACTGCACCATCCTGAACGACAAGACGAAGCTCGGAAGGACCTTCGGTACGCTGAGAAAGATGTCCGGTACAACATCAAGACCTGCAATTTTAACGATGAAGAAGGAAGGACACAGCTACACGACAAACCAGGACAAAGCGAATGTCTTCGGAATCTGCTTCTCGAAAGTCAGCTGCACTGGCAGCCACTCCATGCAGATCCAGCAGCGTAAGGACTGTTGGAAGGCGAGCACTCTGAGGAACTCCACGGACGGCACCTTCTGACTGACGACAAGCCCTTCAACGAGCCCTTCACCATCCAGGCTCTGTGAATCGCTCTCCTGCGCTGAAACAAGGATACCAATCTGGGCGAAGACACCATAACCTAGCAGATACTGGCCCACCTTCCGCATCCGCAGCCTGCTTGCCTTGCTGGAGCTGTACAACATGGTGTGGCAAAACGGACGACTTCCGGCCTGCTGGAAGAACTCCATCGTTGTCCCTATCCTGAAGCCGGATAAGCCAGCCTACGACGCCAACTCCTACCGCCCGATTGCCCTGACATCCGTCTTGTGCAAGCTGATGGAACGGCTAGTGACGGACCGGCTGACCTGGCACATGGAGACCAACCACCCGTTCAACAGTCTTCACTCTGGCTTTCGCAGGATTAGGAGCTGCCAGGACCACATCGTCCGACTCCTACACGACATCCATAGAGCCATACCCACCAAGTACAGCCTCACTGGAGTCTTCGTGGAACTCAAGAACACTGTCGATCTCATGTGGACCGACGGGCTGATCCACAAGCTGCAGCAGCACAACATCACCGGCCAGATGTTCAAATGGATACGGGACTTCCTGACCGACACACATATCCCTGTCCGCGTCGGAGCAGAGCTGTCCGATCTCTTCCACATGCAGAACGGATCGCCACAGGGAAGTGTCAACATAAGCTCTGTGTTGTTCATCATCATGATCAACGACATCCTGGAACCACAGAACGACGTTCATCTTTCTCTCTACGCAGACGACAGCGCCATGTCGAGAGCAGGACCAAACCCGGACGTCAACCAACGACACCTTCTATCCTACCTCGATCGACTTCAGAAATTCGTCGACAACCTGTGTTTCAAGGCGTCAACAACAACAAAGAACGTGGTCGTCGAATTTCGTCACAGCGGAACACCAACAGCACACCGACCGCTGAGGCTCGGGACCTCTCGTCTGAGCTACAAGGATAGATAGCGCCAAGTTCCTTGGTGTGATATTTCACCGCTTTCTTACCTGGTCCGAACACATAAGGTACGTGGCGGATCGCTGCAACAAAAGCCTCAACCTAATGCGCGCTATAGCAGGATCGCATTGGGGCCAGTTCAAAGACACCATCCGGGTGTCTTTGGAGATCTCATCGTCTCCGTCATCGACTGCGGCTGCATCGCGTACGAAAACGCCTAGACGAACCAGCAAATAAAATGCTCAATACTATCCACTATAAGGCACTGATGATAGCTTCTGGAGCGCTCCGAGGCACGAGCCTAGCTCCCATGCAGGTCGACTGCGGACAGATGCCACTCAACCTTCCGCGCAAGCAGCTGATGATGGAGTACATCATGAAGATAGACTCCATCCAGGATCAGCCGACGCAAAGGAAGAATGCATTAATTAATATTGATTTTCTGTTATACGGTGTCGCGCTTGTGAGTCGCTAGGGGCGTGTAATCAGCCAGCGATTCGAGTTCTAATAATAATTATTATAATTATCCGGTAGATTAAAGTTGCCATTTGAACGCTTTCACTTAGTAATTAACTAAGTAAAAGTACATCTTCCCACGTTCTATTATTGATGACTAAAGATAGGCAACGCCTAAATTAATCCTTAGTAGCTCTATCTCTTAGACACCTTACTCTAAGAAGATGTGTAGTGATGTATTTATGACCTATGATGAAATGCTGCAAAATGCAAGTGAAACGGCTTGACTATAGGCTGCCTCACGGTGCATCGCCTATAATGTAGAGTGGTCGTTGTACTGCTCTACACATGCGCAGTCAGTGGTGGTTCGGACCCTCTGCAAATAGGGATACGGTGCTTTAGTGTCGTTGGTTAACGGTGCGGGTGAGTTACGGACGACCCGCGTCCAAAACAAGACTAATCAGTGCGCTCCCGAGTGACAGCTGCTCACACGGTCTGGCAAATGCCGGCTTAGCTGATCTGACGGGGTAGGGCCCACCCGGTTGTTGATCGCGAGCCGGTCCGAGCTCTGATCGTGGCAGGCTGATCGTGGAAAGACCGATCGTGAGAAATAAAAGCTCACAGGTCTATCACCGGGAAGGTGTCACCCCGTTGGTACCGTTCAGAAAGTACGCGGAGATACAGAGAAATGACCGGTCTTTAACGAAATACGGGAAAGGCGAGACGTAAGATCGGATAGTACGGTGAGAGACCGAGAAATTAGTGAACGGCGAGTGACAAACTAAATTCCGGGTTCGGCCGGGTTCGGCAAAGTTGCCAATTTACAGTTACGGGCGAGAGAGCGTCCATAACAAGACAGGTCTGCATAAAAACGGAGAAGGCGAGACCCCGGTGGTACCGTTCGGAATGTTCGTTGGAAAAGTTCGTTGGAAGAACCAGAAATAACAAGTCTAGTTAATGATCGGCGAGTGCGTAAATACGGGACAGTTTCCACACTGGTCCGGGTTGATGAAATACGGGGAGGGCGACCCCGTTGGTGACAGATAAATCCGAGGAAAGCTCACCGGAGTTACCGTTCGATAAATAATGCATGCCAGTGTGGTAAAGTACGGGGAACATGCTGACCCCGTTGATACCGTTCGTATAACAATTGCGGATCTATCCGCATATTCTTCTCAACTTGCGGGTCTTCAGCACTTTTCTACTTACCGAAATATCTGTTTCGCGGTTCCCCGCGGTATATCTTTCTTTGCGTTGTACTTATGCCCGCGGTTTCCCCGTGGTTTTCCCGCCGAAATTCTCTACTTGCGGATATAACTAAAAACATTTCTCTGTCCGCGGTTTTACCGCGGAATCTATCTTTCGTTGCGCTACCTAGCGTCGTTCATAGTTACTACCGCGGTTTCCCTGCGGAATCTATTTCTACTTCGGAGTCTAATCGTAATATCCTTCATTTCTCTAATCGCGGTTTTCACGCGGATTCTTTACTTGCGGAACTAACTCATATCTTTCGATGTTCGGTAAACTACCCCACAGATATGACCTTGGTTCGTTTAGGTATGTGACAGACAGTAGCCTACAATTCACTAACAGGGAAGTAAATACACAGGTCTGTGAGAAACAAAGGGGTAACGTTAGTGACACTTACCCCTGATTCCGGCAACAGAATCGAGTCCGAGGATTTAGAAACGAATCCTGTGAGTCCGTGCGCTCCCTGGAAAAACTGTAACGTTCCCTATCTGATTCAGAGAGTCTGATTCAAGGGATACCTGAGGCCGAGTGCCCACTCTGTTGGCAGGTCTCGGATCAGGCTGAGTCGGATAGCGTGCAGAAAGGTTGTGTAAGACTCAAGCCGGGGAAGGGTATACTCGCGAGACACGCGAGTCTCGCACACAGCGAGTTAACGCTCTTAGGTGAGGAGTACGAAACAAACACGAGGTTTCGGGATTTTATATGCAACCCGTACTCACAATTTATCATATTGTTACTTAACATTGGATGGACTGCAGTGGATATCAAGCCTTGTACTGGATGGCAGTTTTGTAACATAACGTAAAGTCAGAGTAAACTTCTGCTTGTTTATTACAATCATGGGTCAGTTATGGTCTTCAGAGGCAGGTTGCTGTGATTCAATAAAAAAAACAAGTCCAATAAGGGAGCAACTTCTCATTCTCTGTTGTTTCGCCCAACAATATCTTGAGGCACAAACACAAGATGGACTGATAATTCTGTGCTGCAGCTTCGGAGTTGGTTATTATGTTGTTCTGATGTGCAATTAGTGTCATTATGACTAAGCATGACAGAACATTGCAGAACATTGCTCTTCGTCTCTATAAAAACTGTTGACTTCATACATTGATGACTATCGTTTATAAAGTACCTCACGAGGTTTATAGGTGCTCGATTTTCCCTTCCATGCATCTACTGAATCGATGATTCGTTAATCGAGTCGAGGCTGCTAGCACATGGGCCAATATGTCATACCAGTTCCGCTTAGGGATGACAGAAACAAATACCTCTCAAAATTAGTATCTTCATTCATTAATATTTGCAATGGTGCCCTATAGCGGACAATTACTGCTTCCACCAGGGCTACAGTCACTCTCACTGCCTCTTTTTTGGTCAGAGGTATCGCTTCCACACACTTCATTACGGACAAAATAAATTCTTTGCCCCTCTGACGTCGAAAATGAGGTCCAGTCCTGTAATATGCATACTTACCCCATGCCAGGACTCTCCGCTAGATAAGGGTTGAAGCGGTCCCTTGTTTAAGGGCTGTCCATCTCGTCTACTGATTGCACAGCGGACAGCATTGTCAACATCGTCTCACCTCGCTACACCAAACTGTACTCTACTCCAATATCGTCAGGCTGACTCATTCCATTCAGTCTCACCGGTGTGTGGCAACTACAACAATTCTTTTCATATAAATTTCGGTATTACTAGCCGTTCTTCTCAGTATCGTCCATTTCGATACAGCATCCCATTACTAGTATGTAGTCGATACTTCTAATGCAAATACATTTCTACTCTGGCATTATCGTACAAATGTCTCCAGGGTCCTTCATCAGAATGATCATTCATTAATATAACCTTTTAGCAACCTTATGCCATAACTCAGTATGTAAACCTACTTCAAACCTTCTTCAATTAAGAATCACTTTTCATTGTCACAAGTTCTGTCTCTGACAAATTGGTATAGTCATAACAATAAAATAAAGATGGATCGACTTATTGATTGATTCATTGATTGATTTAATATATCCAAGAGTTCTGGCATCCGGCCATATTCTTCTAACCACGGCCCTACTATTCTTTAATCGGCCTTTCTCCTCTCACCACTCACGATGTTCCTCCCATCGACCCTGTCTCAGCGGGTGGTTTTCCTAGAGCACCAGCCAGTGTGAGAATTGTACAAAAGACTGGGGGGGGATTACACTTTAATCCATGTGGAGTTGAATTTTTATCCGTATTTTGCAAACTAATGTCTACGAATTTGAAAGCAGCAGATTTTCACGCTACCGTAGCAGGTTTGTAAGTCATAGGCCAACTCGAATCAAATCAAGTTCTCTGTTGACGAATTTATTCAAAAATGCAATAGAAAAATTAAAATGATCACTAAATTTATTAGTAGGCCTACGCCATTCACTTGGTCACAGTAAACCAGAGCATTATTTTACTAGTAACCCACTAAGTGAATTGTGACTGAAAATCCTAAACTATATAGGGCCTACAAAATAGAAACAGTCGATATGGAAACCAGAAATTCTATAACTTTACAATCTTTATTGCACATTCAATGCAATGCAAGAGAAAACCTGAAAATAATTACTGATTTTGAACAAGTAGCAAATAAATAGCAGGAAATCATGAAATACCACTACTGAGCATTAATATAAGTTATTGCCAAAACTAAACACAACTGTATGTACTGCTGGCTGCTGATATCTGATGCATTAATCAAACAGTTTAGTACTATGTTCCTTTCATTGTGTTCTTTGGAAACACCGGTGCTTTTATCCAAAGCCCCATGTCCCCCCGACTTCAACAAACTGACAACATATTTTGTTGCATTCCAACTGCTCAGCGGTGGACCGTTAATTCCGACCATCATGCTGTCACCAACTGAGGCTGTCAATAGCCTATTTCGAGCAGCGCAGTGATAGAAATTCATTTGACTGAAGCCTCTTTCGCATTCACCTGAAGAAATAGGTAGAATTTCAAGCAGATTCGTGAGAATGTTCAATTTTGGCCTTGCAAATAAAGCATATTCAAGAACAATATGTGCAGATAATGTTTTATCGAGATCGAAAGCTTTACAAAGAGATGCAACTTCATTTTCCCCATACAGAGCTTTCTGTAATGGGTCCTTTGGCCACAGTGCTTTGTTTAAAACATGAGCTGCAGTCAAGATATTAGTGGATGGAAAACGCTGCACTACATTGTCATGCAGTGCTTGAAAAAATTGTGAACGAAAAGCCTCAAATTTTAAATCATCACTTTCACTCTTAGTTATGGATACCCCCTTGTAACAACCTCCTACTGCAAAACTTTACAAAAATTTGTTAAGAGTTCTCCCATTGCTAACTTTTAAGGCAAGCATTTTCTCTCGTAGATTATCTACATGATCCATCGCATGTATGATATTTGAATCATTGTTTTGCAAGTACAAAGACAACTGCTTCAAACAACGCAAACCATCTTTAAGTAAGCAAGCAAGTCTCATCTACAAAAATCCACGAATTAAGTTTCTTTAGTAAACCCTTATAATTTATTTGCATTTATCTTTTGAAGTTCTTGCTGATTCCTGATAGCAATTATTTACAAAATGTTGATTTCATGCTGCATAGTCATGCAACACTGACCGAACAGCCACATAGGATGAAAACACCCAGCTCCAGTTTCCTCTCATATTAATAATATAATAAAACAAGAAATGTACGTGTATTTGTCTGTGCGTGGTGTGTAATGTGCATGCGCGTGTCAGCCGTGTGGTGCGTAGCGTCACACGGTTAACACAGCCGCGCAGAACTTCCCTGAAATTACATGTATCAACGGCCGCTCCACTCGGGTTCACTATTTACCCAGAAAGCTCATCCAATGACGCAGCAACTGGAATTTCATGGGATTTCTTGCAAAATTTCATTCTCTCAAACTTCTTCCAGTAAATATATATGCTGATGTTTTTAAA
>JACEVL010003780.1:0-12821 GCA_020284085.1 Aporrectodea caliginosa
CACCAAGCGTCGTTACGCAACAGTGACGCAAATCTGCATAAACAGTTAAGGGAAAAGGACAGAATACATGCAGCTCAAGAAAAACAGCATTACGATGAAATCCACGGTTTGCAAAATGAAATCCTTAAGCTTCGCGAGGTACTAAGGCAACAAGAGGGTCAATACTTGGCTGACAAGAAGCAAGAAGACGATACACCCTTACTGCGGGAGTTGCAAAATCTAATAAAGTGGTTGGATAGAGAAGATATACAACCAACAGAAGATCAGAGGACGATGGAAGGAAAATCAGAGAATAGCATAATAAAGAAAATCAAAGTTTCGATCATCAAGACAACAAAAGAATTGAGAGATAAAGACAAACAATCGTTGCAGACAATCGAAGAATCGGGTCAGCAGATAAACGAGCTCAGGCAGAGATTGATAAATGAAGAGAGCAATCATCGAAATTTAGCCAAAGAGTTCGCTAGTGAACGGGACATGTTAAATGAAAAAATACAGCTGCTGGTGAAAGGCGAGATTACAGGTAAGTTCTTGCTTGCTGACTACAATTGAATTAATTTTTCTTTGAACTTTGAGCTACAGAATGTTTTTCATTAATTTTTATATAACAGTTGAAGATATTTACCAAAGTTTTCTATAGACAATATAACTCAATTCACGGTCGCAGCAAATTGCGTTGTCAAGAGATAATATAGCACAAGCCTACATTATCGACAATATACCTTTAGGATTAGGAACAACTTAAGTTAAGATTTGGGCAAAACTGGGAACGGCGGTCCCAAATTATGAAATGAAAGAAATCAACAGAGGCCGCTTTCTTGTAGTTTCGCTAAAACGTGCTATATATTCTCAGGAATCCAGCTTCTAATTACTGAAAACATTATTTTCATCCAGCTTCTATTGAATGGAAACTTAGTTTCATCCATGCAACCAGCTTGGTATCCAGCTTCTATTGACGGGAAAAATTATTTCGATCAATCCAGCTTCTATTTCAACACAGGAATGTTTCCATCAATCCCACTTCCATTTAGGGAAACAGTTTTTTCATCAATCCAGCTTCCATTTTAAAGTGACAATATCAATTAACTTTGTAGACTTCTTTCATTTCATAATTTGGGACGTCTGTGACGAAAATACATATTTCTGAATTTGGGACCGCCGTTCCCAGTTTTGCCAAGATTTGTTTGCCTTTGTGAAGCGAGAAGCATTAGGACGGTAGACTTCAGTTGCTTGGAATATTACGTAGTAGTATTAGGAAGTGGATGATTCTTTGTGCATATATGTACGACTTGTTTTGACAGTTTAACTAATTTGGGTACTTGTCGGTTAATTCACCGGAATTAATTTTTTCCTGTACCTTGTCGGTTAATTCACCGGATTTAATTCTTGCGTCTATACCTTGCCTGTTCATCCCTCGGAATAAATTTCTACGCGTTTCTGTCCTTTTAAGCACCGTTTCGTCATCAGAAAACATGGACGACGCTAACCTAACCCTGAACTCCCTAACCGACCCTCACGGCGCGTAACACCTCAACGTAACCTATATGGACTATAAAACTTGAAGTCGTGATGGTCGTTTAGGGTCAGGGTTAGGAGTTAGTGTCGTCATTATATTAACGTGAGGGTCGTTTAGGGGTCAAGGTTAGGGTTAGTGTCGTCATTATATTAACGTGACGGTCATTTAGGGTTAGGGTCGTCATTATATTAACGTGAGGTCAGTTAGGGTCAGGGTTTGGGTCGTCATTATATTAACGTGAGGGTAGGTTAGAGTCAGTGTTAGGGTCGTCAGCTTAATTGTGCTTGAAAGTACAGACATCTATTTTACGTGGGCAAGTCATTACCATTGCAAATATTCATACCATTGCAAATATTAAATCCGGTGAATTAATTTTACGTGGGCAAGTCATTACCATTGAAAAAATTAATTCCGGTGAATTAACTGACAAGTACCCTAATTTGTTTTTAGATACATCTCTGTGGAATTTTCATTTGAGTAGAAAGCTATAGCCAAGTAGGGTTGCCACCTTTTCCAACTAGGAAGTCGGGACGCAATTTTCTGGTAAAACATCTCACGAGTTGCGATCTCGTGGGGGCGTACGCGCAAGTCGTTCAACCGAGTAATTTTTTATGTTTAAATGTCATTATTAAAGAGTTGTGTTTGGTACAAATGTCTATCTATCTATCTATGAAATTTATATAGCGCCCCTTCAAGATCACCACTCCGCTCCCGAGTCCCGACCCAGACGCGGTCAAAAAGGAAAGTCTTAAGTACATGTAAGCCTAGTAGATAAAAAGAGCCAGAGAGGTCTCGTGGGAGAGAAAGCAGCTCACAGGGTAGGGTATTCCAATTCCTATTCGAATTCTCTTACCACTCCAGAGGAGTGGAGTGGTAAGAGAAGTGAGAGAACAGGATCCAAGTAAGAGAACAGGATGCTGGTAGAGACTCTACATTAGCTGGAAAAATATTCAAGATAATATATCATCCGTTATTGACCGGGGTGAATTTGCATTAGGCATTTTATTGATATTGCAAAAGCTTTTGATACGCTCAATCACGACATGCTCACCAGCAAATTACAAAATATTGGTGTGCGTGGAATTGCTTTGGATTGGTTCAGAAATTACCTAGACAATAGAATGCAACAGGTTTTATGTAATGGCTCTTTATCGAAATTGAAACTAATCAAATTTGGGGTGCCACAAGGGTCTATTCTTGGACCACTTCTGTTCTTACTCTTTATTAACGACCTTTCCAATGCTTCCCCGACATTGCGCTTTGTACTCTTTGCAGATTATACAAACATCTTTGCTTCTCACAAATCGTACGACATACTTTTTCAAACAATGAGGTCGATTGGTTTCGAGTGAACAAGTTATCTTTGAACCTCAATAAAACTAATTACGTAATTATTTTGTTCACATCGAAAGCCTATTCCTGAAGTTAAAGGAACAGTTTTTATGGATAATAAACCTTTACCCCAAGTAACCTCGGTTAAATTCCTGGGAGTATATGTAGATCAGTTTTTAACTTGGAAGGTGCATATAGAAAATATTTCTAAGAAAGTGGCGAAAAGTGTAGGTATCTTGGCCCGTACTGCCCACCTTCTACCAACTAGAATTAGACTTAGCTTATATTACTGCTTAGTCCACCATTATCTCTCTTATTGTAATGTAGTGTGGGCCTGTAATTACCCTTCTCGATTGGTTAGGCTAACTTCATTACAACAAAGAGCGGCCAGAAGTATCCTGGGTAACTTGAGCTCCCTGTCTTCTCAAACCATGTTACAGAAAATGAACATTTGTAATATAGAACAGATTAGAATTAAACAGACCTCAGAGTTTATGTTTAAATATATGCATAATCTTTTGCCTGGAGCATTTACTGACTTCTTTAGCTTGACAACGCAATCTAATCCATACAATGTTCGGACTTCTTCCAATTATAGAGGCATTGCCACTAGAACGAATACACGGAAATTCTCCATTAAAAGTGCTGGCCCTAGGACATGGAATAATCTCCCTGTGGCCATTCGTCTTTCTCCTAACATTTCGATATTTAAAAAGAAACTACATCATCACTTACTGACTGTGGATCCCTGACTCCCACCATGCTTCCCTTGCTATGACCTGCCGTAAGTGCTTAAATTCGTGTGTAGGGCCTACATACTGTGCTCGGTGCAGACACTCATTGTGTGTAGTTTTTTATATTTAGTTAACTGGTTAAGCGCTAAAATGTTTTGTACTTTCATGCATAACCTGTTGCTACCTTTTCCATGTGCATGGGTAACCCTGTTAGCGGGACGCTGGTCCCTTAACCCACAGGTTAACGAGGTTTTTTTGTAACACTGGCTACCAAGGGGGTGGTTACCACCCACACCTGGATTTCGCCTTTGGTTCCACATATCATAAATTGTAATACAGCAATGGATTCAGCATTCATTTCTGAACAGAATGGTATATTTAGTTGTACATTATGTGAAGGTAACTCGAAATAACATAATTTTTAACAACGGAACCGATAATTAGCGATATTTTATATTATTGCATACATTTTTTACTTTTGGATAAACAAATATAAGATTATGTGTGTTTTGAAACTGATCTATGTATCCAAGAAAATTTTAAACATAATGATGCTTCATTTGTAACAATAGCCTATAAACTAGTTCATAGCTGTAGCGAAATATAAAGGCACGCAGCTATATCGGTTTACGTTGTGATGCTGCATTCAGCTATTTTCAGACAGATATCGCGTACTATTACTAGTGTTGTTTTAATAATGTCTCAATTTTAGTTTCAGTTTCAGTTATGATTATTAGTCTTCATTTGTAGTTTTAGTGTTAGTTTTTATTGTGTGTCAATATTAGTTTTAGTTTTCGTTTTAGTTTTCATGGATCAATTTTCGTTTTATTTTTTAGTTTTAGTAAGCTAATTTTAGTTTAAGTTTTAGTTTTTGTAAGTTTATTTCAGGTTTAGTTGTAGTAATTTAATTTCAGTTTAGGTTTTACCAATTATTTAATTCCATTTAAATTTTAGACACAAAAAACCAAATATTCAGAGTTTGGTTTTCCCAGTGGCGGCGCCAAGGCAGGTCGCAGCAGGTCATTTGACCTGCTTATTTCACTCCCGACCTGCTTAATGACCTGCTTAAAATTCTTGGGAATCTTTAATATTTTCTTCACATGTCAAACATAAACATCTGTCCCTTAGGATCACTATTGCAATTATTTAGATCTAATCCGACGAATCGACTTTTTTTTACGTTCTATGTCAATAGAAGTCTATGTTATAAACTCTAAAATTGAAATGCTGAAGTATTTATTCTTTGCCGCCGTTGCGTCAAAATTTTGTGGAAATAAATACAATTGTATTGTATTGTATTGTATTTGAACACTTGTTATAGCGCCCTACCAGATTTCCTATTCAGAGGTGCTCCCCGACTACTGCGCGAACGCTGAATCGGAGTTTCACGCCGAAGCGCATGAGCAATTGCGAGTGAAGGACTTGCCCAGGGTCCCTACGCGGCGGCTTTGAGGTGGATTCGAACCCGCAACCCTCCAGCTGCAAGGAACCGAACATACCCCTACACCACCGCGCCCCAGTTGTATTGTGATGTGTTGTATTGTTGTATTGTGTGTTGTATTGTACTCCACGTTTATAATGCGACCGAGCCACCCGCAGTAAAGATCCGAGAAATTAATCTCTGATAAACCGACCCGACCGGGAAGCGAACCCGGGGCGCCGGCGCGGCGAGCAGGCTACAAACCCACTCGGCCACTTAGGATCCTTAAATTAATAGTGCGTCGTTGATTAGTGATTACCTCGCGAATAGAAACTAACCTATTTCAGTTGCTTACGAATTGCATCAACGTTATATAGGCTACATTCGCAAAGAAATTAATAAATAACGATGAGGCGCTGCAATATTGAAGATTTCTTCGGAAATAAATCTTGCGAAAAACGCATTAAGCAGAATGATAAAATTATGACTGTTAATGCGGACTTTGGTGTAGTTCTGAACGATAATAATGCTAGCGACTTGTTGGATGTCTAAACGATGTTTGTGTAAATGTTGAAAACGTGGGTCTTGCGACTCGAGCGTCTTATATGTGACCCTTCACCACGAAACCAGTCGGAACTTAAAAATTATTTTTTTTAGTTTTTTAAACCATCTATTAGACGCTTTAATTACCTTTTCAAAACTGTTTTCAGTTTGTTTATACCTCACATACAACCGAAGTTATAGCATTTTCAATCTGACTGTTTAAATTATTGTAATTCGAGAAAAATGCGTTTAAAGTTTGGTCATTTTATTATTTATATTCTACTTGGAAACGATCATTTTTATTCGACAGATTTAGCTAAATTTTGGCACCGTTGTACCTGCACCCATCGCAAATGCATTGGCCAAATGATTTTTATATATCTCAAGTAACAAAAAAGTTACAATTTATTCCAGTTCGTGGATTCGTCGTTGTCGGAATCTCCGCAATCAATGTCACTGGAAGCCACCCTGTCCTAAGTTTCATCGCGATCTATAGTCAAATATTTGTGCAACAACACGCGCACTTTCGCTCGATCCGATCCTTTAACATTTATCAAACTCGCCATAATATCTTCCATTTCGAAATTTATGTTTATTAATCTAAAAATAAACAAAATAAAACAGTCAACCCTTTTCACCGCTCTATTAAACTGGCATCTAAACAGCCTAGGTGATGCGAGTGCGCATGCTCAAAACTGACCTTCCAACCTTCAACCAACCACGGTGCAAGATTTTGTCACGTGTTCAACGTTGCTACCCAAATATAAAATTGTTTACAGATAGCCGATAGTCCGACGGATAGGTGAAGAAATCGTGCAAAAGTGGAAGATAAGTTGATTTTTGGGGTAAGTACGTCTGACATGTTTTAGAAGAGATCTAGGAGTCAAGCCACGCGTAAAATTAAAATTTGAAGTAGTTATAATCAATTTTGTGCGGTGAGCGATAATAGGTTAAATTACCTATACAACTTTGTGTAGGCCTATATCATTTCGTATATTAACGTTTCGTATCACAACAACGGATATGTCTTAATTTATTTCTGTAATCGAGATGGCGAACAAGTCAAATTGTCAGTTTGTTACCGGAGTGACTGTCCTTAAATCATCTGCGTTAGGTCGAAATTTGCAAACAGATTGGTCCAAATGTGCGATATGTCAGGTAGACAGTGGTGGTCGTTTGATATGTCCAGCATCTTCCAATCGTACGGATCTGGGTTCTGGATCTGCGTATGCCACGTTTGAGCGTGATGTATTGGGTTTTTATGACATTAATGAACTACCACAATCAATGGATTTGTCAAGATTTACCGATGGTAATGGCATTTACTCTACTATGATGCAGAATGAAGCCAAATGGCACGAAAGCTGTCGTTTAAATTACAATGTTAAGAGTCTGCATCGTGTTAAGAAGAAGAAAACTCGTGAGCATGGATCTACAGATGAAAAAGACAGAACCAGTAAGCGAACAAGGTCATCACTTGATACATCACATGTCCTTGCTGAATGTACATGTTTCTTTTGCGATGAGAGCGGTGAAAAGGAAACATTGTTTAATGCCAGTACCTTCACTCTCGATTCTCATATTAGGGAATGTGCACGTATATTATGTGATGATTTGCTTCTGGCCAAATTAAGTAGAGGTGATGTTATTGCTTTAGAAGCAAAGTATCATAAGCGCTGCTTAACAGCTTTGTACAACCGAGTTCGAGCACAGAAACGAAGAGATTTGAAGACAGATAGAGAGAATGGTACAGAGGATATTATCGAAAGCTTAGTTTTTGCAGAACTGGTTTCATTTGTTGAAGAGAGTAAAACAGATGAATCCCCTGTTTTCAAACTTTCTGAGTTGAAGAAATTGTATATTGAAAGATTACAGGAACTTGGCGTGCCAGTGACAGATGTTCATTCGAGCCGATTAAAAGACCGACTTTGTAAAAACATTGTAGGATTGAATTCTTATAAACAGGGACGTGAGTGTATTCTCGCTTTTGACGATGGCATCGGTCAAGCATTAGTTGATTTATGCAAAATTAACAATGATGACAATGCTATGTGTTTGGCCCGTGCTGCTGACATTATTAGGGAACAGCTTTTCTTAACTGATAGTGAATCAACGATGATTGGCAGCCAAAATGGTGTACCTCCTTCACTTGTAATGCTTGTTCGGATGATTTTGGAGGGATCAAGCATAAAAGATCAGTTGGATGTTCCTAAGAACAATTTTTCACAATCCATTGCAGAACTAATAAAATTCAATAGTGTGAAATATAAACGTGCCGCTGGAAATGCACATTCTCGTCACAACCGCAATCAAGAGACTCCATTGCCGGTATTTGTTGGGATGACTGTTTACGCACAAACACGGAAAAAGAAGTTAATCGATAAATTACATCATTTGGGTTTGTCGGTTTCTTATGATCGTGTGTCTGGGATGGTGAGCGGACTTGGCAGTGCTGTTTGTGACTACTTCAGTTCTGTTGGTGTTGTTTGTCCTCGCAACATTCAGACTGGTGTATTTACAACAGCTGCCATTGACAACTTAGATCATAACCCTGCAACAAACACTATCAACTGCACTTCGTTTCACGGGACTGGCATTTCCTTGTTTCAACACCCAGAAGAAATCGACAGACAGCAACCCAGTATGTTGACATCATTTCCAGATGCTGTGTCTGCACGAGAATCGTCTCGACTTCCCATATGGTATACGTCTGTTCCACCAGTATCATCACGCCTTCAAGATCAGCCACCACTATGTCAGCCTGCACCCAACACCCTTGACAGTTCTGTTCTCCCTAGGGGAATCGAAAGAGAGTTTGGCTGGCTACATGATCTTGATTCAAAAAGACATCTGAAAGAATTTGGGAAATCGGCTAGTTGGACAGCTTACCACTCAAAAAGTTCAAGTAATTCACTCCCTAAGTGTACTTCGACCATGTTACCGCTTTTCCAAGAGTCTGCTCATTCAGTTGCTATGATGAAACATGGCCTAGATATCATCAAGAGGAGTGTTCTTTCAATAAATCCGCTACAGACTCCAGTGGCAGTTTGTGACCAGCCTGTATTTGCAATTGCCAAACAAATTCAATGGACATACCCGGAACAGTTTGGTTGTGAGAAAATGTTTATCATGTTTGGTGGACTGCACATAGAGATGGCAGCCTTAAAAGCAATCGGTCATTGGTTGGATGGAAGTGGTTGGTGTGATGCTTTGGTTCAGGCTGGAGTTGCAACTTCAGGTGTTGCAGAGTCACTACTTAGCGCAACGCATGTGAAACGTGCTCGATATTCACATCAAGTGACTGCGGCGGCCCTTTTTGTATTGCTGAAACGTTCCTTCAGTTCCTCGAATGAAGACATATCAACTGACGATTTTGACAAATGGTGTCGCAGACATTCAAAACATCCGCAGTTTCATTTTTGGTATATGACATTGGAGATCGAACTCATTATCCTCACTCTTGTTCGTTCTTTTCGAACATCAGATTTTCCATTATATATCCATGCTTTGCAACAACTCCTTCCATGGTTCTTTGCACTGGACCGAACAAATTATGCAAGGTGGCTGTCGATTCATGTGCACGATTTATTGACATTACCCACATTACTCCCCAATTTGACAAAGCAATTTATGGCTGGAAAGTTCACAGTTTCAAAAAATTCAAATCCTTTCACAGCAATGGCAATAGATCAAGCACACGAACAAAACAACAAGATTGTCAAAGGTGATGGAGGACTTGTTGGTGTAACAGATCAGTCAATCAGCATTCAGAAGTGGTTGTTAGCTGCCCCAGAAATAGCAAGATTTATACAGAATTATGAAGAACAACATGGAATGTCAAAATCAGAAAAGAATAGGCATCACGAAACCACAACTTCATTTCAGAATAAATTTGAAAAAGACGTGAACTCTCTTGTTTCAGCTATAGAAGAGCTTGGATCTCCATTTGAAGATGAAGGAGAAGATTTGGTGTGTCTGGGCAGCAAACTCATAGCAGACCGTTCTGCATGTGACACTGTGAGAACTATAAAGGGCATCGGCATTCAACAATATCATGAATTTATCAGAGAACGGTTGCAAATCAATGAAAAATTAGTCATGGACCCGATAAAGCGGAATAGATTTACACTGTTTAAATACAGTAGTCCTAAGTTCTCATCTTCTCCAGTTGCTTCTCTGAAAAGTGATTGTGCTTTATTCTCTCGGTTGTATATTGCCTGCCAGACAAGAGATGGAGATTTAGAAACATTTTTCCAATACGAAAACCAGCCTTTTCCACCATCCCTTGCTGATAGCAGCGGAAAAATGCGTCATGGAACCAAATCAGATATCATTGCTTGTTTGCAAGAGGGAATTACTATCCCAGAGAATCCGCCAAGAACATCGGCAACAGTTTTCGATGGTGCAGCTATTGTACAAATGATAAAGCCGAAGACAGGACAGACATTCGGAGAGTACAGTTTAGACTCTTTCAGTGCATATATTCTCAATCATTTGCAGAGATCTACTCGAGTTGATGTTGTATTTGATGAGTACCACATGAACAGTCTCAAATCCATGACCAGAGAACTACGTGGAACTGGTGTTCGACAACGTGTTGTAGCAAATTCATCAACACCACGTAACTGGCAGAAGTTTCTGAGAATAGATGAGAATAAGCGTGAGCTATTTTCTCTGTTAAGCCATCAACTGGTGGAAAAAGCTTCTGCACTATCTGTTTCTGGTGATGTTTTTGCAACAGTTGGTGAATATGTGTTAAGTTCTGTTTCAACCGACATGACACGGTTAATGCCATGCACACATGAAGAGGCCGATACACGAATAATGGTTCACTGCAAAGATGCTGTTTTCAAAGGACATACCTCAATTACAATAAGAACAGTTGATTCTGATGTCGTCTCCATTGCCGTATCCATGCTTGACGATATTGGAGCAGAAGAGCTTTGGATTGCTTTCGGAACCGGAAAAAAATTCAGGTATATACCAATACATGAGATCGTTAATACTCTCGGGCCAGCAAAAGCAAGAAGCATTGCTTTTTTTCACGCTTTCACAGGCTGTGATACTGTCTCCAGCTTTGGTGGGCGTGGAAAGAAAATGGCATTGGAAGTTTGGAATGCACTTCCTGCTATTACAGAAACATTCTTGTCCTTGGGCATGAAGCCTAGCGAAGTCACAGAGGATCAATTGAACAAACTGGAACGATACATTGTTCTTCTCTATGATCGCACAAGTTATCTGGATAAGGTTGATGAATGCAGAAAGTATTTGTTCACCAAGAAAGGACGCCCTTATGATTCGATACCACCTACACAATCTGCTCTGCTTCAACACATACGTAGAGCAACTTATCAAGGAGGATTTGTCTGGGGTCAGTCTCTGACACTGAAGCCAATTTTGCCAAGTGCAGTTGAATGGGGGTGGTTGTACGACGTTCAGTATAAGCCGAACTGGACGTTGTTGCCACAGCTTTCTGAAATGTGTACAGAACTTATTCGCTGTGGGTGTAAAGTTGCTTGTCGTGGACTCTGCAAATGCAAACGTGCCAATCTGCAATGCACTGCATTGTGTGAATGTGATGGAAAATGCTGTCAGTAATGTGACTTGTCTTCAGTGTGTGAATAACTCCTAATTTTTTTATTGCAGTTTAGAACATGTGAATCATTAGACATGAGACATGATATAGTAAAGAATTTTATGCAACAGTACTAGTATGTGAAGCGTGCCAAAGTATTAGTATATACCCACTTGACATCCCTGATTTTGTTTTGAAAGAAAAACCAAGTTTCTAAGATAAATGCAGGTCGAAATTCATGAAATTACGGATATAATTTTGCATTTCGAAGACACTTTATGGTAAATTTGAGAATGGCTTGACTCCTAATATTGATTGGAGTACATTTTTCTATGAAATAAACCAACTGCATTGTGTGAATGTGATGGAAAATGCTGTCAGTGCTTATTCCCCAGACTTATCTGACTACAGGCATGATAGTCTTAAACTTGCACTTACAATTACTAAAACTGTATGTATTGTTTGTAGTTTATAGGTTTGTTTTACTTTTAATAAAGTGAGTCTATTTCCAATTGTGTCTTGACTTGAGGCTGTTGATGTAAAGAATTAAGGTAGCTCCAATACAGATATCTTGTCACCACTCTCAGTTTTGACAAAACCAGACATCCAACTGGCCCCTTGTTGGAAAAGGCTAGAGCCACCACTGAAGCCAATTTTACCAAGTCCAGTTGAATGGACCTTACTGCCACAGCTTTCTGAAACGTGTACAGAACTTTGGCTATGGGTTAAAGTGACTTGTCATGGACTCTTTGAATGCAAACTTGCCAATCTGCAACACACTGCATTGTGTGAAAGTGATGGAAAATGTGGTGAGTATTGCGACATCACAAGACAGATAGAGCATGTGCATAGGATAGAAGTGGTATGGAAAATGGCTGCCAAGTTCCTGTGAATAAGTGTTTGCAATTAGTTCTATTGGCAACCTTGCCCCTAAATATGTATGTGTAGACACCAAGATCACGATTATAAGTGAAGCAGAAGCTGAGATATTTAGAAAGTTATATTTTTGTCGGCCATTTTGGAAAATGGCTGCCAAGTTCCTGTGAATAAGTGTTTGCAATTAGTTCTATTGGCAACCTTGCCCCTAAATATGTATGTGTAGACACCAAGATCACGATTCTAAGTGAAGCAGAAGCTGAGATATTGAACAATATGTATTTTGGTCGGCCATTTTGTAAAATGGCTGCCATAGCCGCTGTAGGGCAAATTTGAGAATGGCTTGACTCCTAATATTGATTAGTATACTTTCATCTATGAAATAAATCAACTTTCAGGTTCTCTTCCACTTTTGCACGATTGCCCTGAGTTATGGACTTTAGCAGACGGACTACGACCCTCTTCGGGCCAATCTCTGTGCATAATAAATTAAAGATGGGCACAGTTTATTAATAGAACGGGAAAAGGGGATTTCCCTGTTCAAAATAAGACCACACACGGTATGATACTCGACGTGCAACCTAACCAAATGTCACGACAAAGATAGCGAAATTTGGACTTAATTGCATTTCGAAACATTTTACGGCATTCAGTAAAAAGATTTTTTAACACATTTAGATACGTTTAAACAATATTTTTATACGTTATTTGTATAAAATATATATTTTTGTAATTATTTTTGCAGTAATGTCAAAAACGATGGATTTGAGGTTCCAAACGTTTTTGGTCATTTTCTCCTTGATAACATTTTGCGACTTCCGACTG
>JACEVL010003781.1:0-11653 GCA_020284085.1 Aporrectodea caliginosa
ATTTGTTCAATCTAGCCTCCAAATTTTCGAACAAGCAAAAAAAAAGGTCATCACTTTCCAAAAAAGGCATCGTATCCAATAACAATTACTCAAAAAGTACCTTTTTATAGTGATTGCTTAAAAAACTACATTTTTTAACAAATTAAGCTTCCTTGGAAAAAAACATAGATTTTGCCCAAAATAAACCTAGAAACATAGACGAGACCAAAAAAACATAGATCTTGGAGGGAGAAAAACATAGGAGTGGTAACACTGAACTGGATGCTTTGCAGATGTCGGTCCGTCATTGTGGAAGAGGCTCCCAGGCAATTTGCGACATGAACTCCTTTTTTTACATTCCATGCCTCTATTTCGCAAGCGGTTCAAGGCCATTCTGTGATCTTGCAAAAACAGGTCGTTTTACCACAAACGAGTTTTCTTGAAGAGGAGTTTATAAAATTAAGCACTTACCTGCCAGTTGCGCTTAGGGATCCTGATAATATTTGCTCGAGCGTTTTAAAAAGATTTTGAAGACTCATTTGTTTATGTCATCTTACTTGTTGTTCCTTCAAAGTACAATATGTCTGCTTAGGCTGATAATATAATAAATAAATCAAAAGAAAATTGTTTACATCTGCGCGAAAAGGGAACTGACCTGTTACTGGTTGTTCCATCAAAGTATAATAGGTCGTCTTAGGCTAGTTTAAAGATCACAGTGTTTTAACTGTATTATCAAAGGCATACGAATGTATTGTAGAACCCTAGGTATGCGAAATTATCATTCTTTGATTTGTATGTTGTGTGATGCTTCAAGTAACAGCATCGTTGAATCAAACATTCAATCAATCAATCAAAAAGCATCAATCAAATAGCAAACAATATATATATATATATAGTATGTATATATCTTTATTTAATCATCTTTCATAATGTGTTGGCCCTTAGAAATGCTTAGCATACTTGCAGAGACTTGATTGATATATATATAATATATATATATATATAATTATATATATATATATATATATATATATATAGAGCAAGGATGCTAAATTTCTAAGAGTCGTTACTGGTTAACAATGACAAATAAAGATCAAACAAACTTTATTTGTTAAAACATTTCAACCGTAACAGCATCGTTACCATAGCACTGACTATGTGTGAAATTATCGTTGCAATAACTCTGCGATTGCATTTACGGAAAGGTAACAGCGTGAGAGTACAACTATGTAAAACTTGAACTGAGCGAAAACACGAACAAACCTAGATCATGTGAAGAATACCAGCTGCAGTGCAATAACATGAACAGTTCGACAGGGTTAAGGTGCTTATAACTAGACATTGGAATTATAGGCTTACCTAAATTGAACTAAAAGAGTCACAATAACACAAAACACAAAAGCGTCATCCTTGATTATGTACAGTCCTACTAGTAAAGCTCTTACTTTGAATACAAAGCTGATATGCATGAATTCGTTGGTTAGTATCATAGATTGACTAGCTCCACAGTCCACACTCCGATTTTTATTCGTTGTCACCAGTTGGTGAACGTCAACAACGTCAAATATTTCTTATAATTTCTGATTGACACTTGTTTCCTCGTAGACTCGAAGATCGCAAACATGTTTTTTTGCACAGCTGAAGGTTTCTCTCCAATCTCCATTAAGAACGTGTATTCTAGCAAAGTGCATAAACATGTTTCCTGACAAACCTGAAATAATCGCGTGAGAAGTTCTCTGCTATAACGGAAATATGTAAGGCTTTTCTCAAGTAGGGTTTCCAACATAATTTTGCACACTGTAAACTTTGGAAAATGATTTTACACACTTGAGGCAGACACAGAGTGGGTTTTTTCATGACTTTTCAGACCTGAAGCCCACGAAAAGGTCTTCTGACATATCTGGCAAAAGTATGGTTTCTCTCCAGTATGTGTTCTCGTGTGCCTATTCAGATTACTTTTATTATTAGTTTTAAACTCACATACTTGGCAGTGGTATGGTTTCTCTCCAGTATGAATTCTTGCATGACGTTTAACATGAGAAGATTGGATAAACCGTTTTTGACATGTCTGGCATTGGTATGGTTTTTCTCCAGTATGGATTCGAACATGATTTCTCAGTTGAGTAGATTGGGAATACCTCTTCTTACATATCTGACATTGGTATGGTCTCTCTCCAGTGTGGATTCTAACAATGACTGCGTAGGGATGAAGACGTGGAAATTATTTTGTCACAAAAAACACAAAGAAATCGTTTCTCTTCATGTTGGGTTCTTTCATGACTGCAAAGACCTGAAATGCTTGAGAATGCTTTCTGACATACCCGGCAAAGGTATGGCTTATCTCCAGTATGCGTTCTCATATGAACCTTCAGACAAGCTTTATACATAGATTTAAACTGACATAATTTGCATTTGTACGGTTTCACTCGGGTATGAATTCTTGCATGAACTGTAAGATTTGAAGATTGGGAAAAACGTTTTCGACATTTTTGGCATTTGTAAGGCATCTCTCCAGTATGGATTCTTTCATGATATTTTAGACTGGAAAGCCAAGTAAAACGTCTTTGACACATTTGGCATTGGTAAGATTTTTCTCCAGTATGAATTCTTGCATGACGTGTTAGATTTGAAGAATGGGAAAAACGTTTTCGACATTTTTGACATTGGTAGGGCATCTCTCCAGTATGGATTCTTGCATGACGTTTTAGACTGGAACACTGAGAAAAACCTTTTTGACATATTTGGCATTGGTAAGAATTTTCTCCTGCATGGATTCTAATAAGGTTCTGCAGCTTGGAACTTTCTATCTTTTCTTTTGATACATTTACGATGGAATATCCAAATGCATGTTTGAAAGAAATGCTTTTCAACATCATGATTATGAAGTAACAGAGTTTGTGCTTCAGATATGATTGTTTTTCACATAGCTAGAGTTGACAACACGGTAACTTTTGTAAGTTTCTGTGTCTGATATCATTGTCCAGGCCCGTCATTTGTTTGCCTTTTCATTTTGAAGTTCTCTAAGCATTCAGTAGAAATCTAAAAAAGTACATTTACTTTTATTTTGCATTTATTTATTTATATTTTAACCTAAAAAATAAAAAAAATAAAAAGACCATAGTCGCAATATAAAAACATACAATTATGGGAGACAGAATCGGAATTCCGTTGATCGCCTAAGACAAAATATCAATTTGCAAAGACAATTACAACAAACACATTGAACATGAACTAACAGTCTGTATTCCATTATCTAAAATGGTCCTTGTACACAGCATGCGCATGCGACCCAGGTCTCACCCCTTCCAACTTCCCATAAAAGACGACAGAAATTTCATACCTAGAATTCTTTATAAATTACGGTAATATACGAATATCGTTACTGTAACAGAGACAGAAAATAGGATAGTTGATGAACTATATCAGGTATAGTTAAGAAGGAGTGTTCTCTCCTATTTAAACCAATGTAAAAGATTCGTCGTCGAAGCTTGGCAGTTTTCGTTAGGCCTGTTGCCGTTTGATGTCGAATTCTCAGTAGAACTGACCAAGACTTCCATGTACTAGATAAGTCTAGTTAACTAGTTAAACTGTTGGTTTCGTGTCCGCTGTGGCCAACCAAGTTGTTTGTTTGCTGTGCAACGTTCTCGAGAGCTGGAGACGTGTGGAGCTGATGTTCTTCGATAAGGTTGTATGTGTGTTACTATTACGGATTTTGTTTTATATTATACATTCTATTTTACCTTAGAAACGAGTTTGTCTTCATTCGTATAGTAGCACCTTACATTTGGGGGCTTCGTCCAAAAGTGACGTTAATTCGAAAAGTCTAAAAGTGAAAATTTTGTAGGGACTTTTCTAAAAGAGTCTAGAGACAAAAGTGGGGAAATTAAACCTTTGAAAAGGAAATTTCTTAGTGAAAGTTTTGGCAACAGAGCTGAAAATAATTTGAGTAAGTCTAGAATAGACTAGAGAATAAGCAGGCAAAATGGAGTCGCCTGTAGCAGCAAAAGCGTTAACGCTTGAAGATGTCTTTGACTGTTCGGTTGAAGAATTAAAAGTTGAGTTAGAACGCTTAGGTAAGGAAGTAAAAGGCTTAAGTAAAGCACAGATGCAAAAGGTGTTAGCAAAGTTAATATCTCCGTCTAAGGCTATGAGTGAAGAATGGAGAATAAAAAGCAAGTCGTTGGAGTTAAAAGCAGCAAAGGAAGCAGATGAGGCTGATAGACAATTTAAGAGAGAGGAAGCAGAAAGACAGCAGAAGAAAGAAGAGGTTGAGTTTGCAATGTTTAAACTTAAGTTGGAAGCAGAAAATGAAGCAAGAAGGTTAGAAGTGGAAGCGAAAAAGTTAGAAGAAGCAGCTGAGGAACGTAAAGCTAAGGCTGAAGCGGATAAAAGGCAGATAGAAGCTAAGGCTGAAGCGGATAAAAGACAGTTGGAAATGGAGGAAAGAAAATTGCAAGCAGAGGAAAGAAAATTAGAAGCAGAGGAAAGGAAAATAAAATTGGAAGCGGAGGTATTGGAGAGAAGAATGAGACTGGAAGCGGATGCAGCTCAGAATAAGCTACATTTGGAATTAGAACAGCAAGAAAAAGATAAAGTGAGACAACATGAGTTGAAATTGAAAAAATTGGAAAATAATGTAATTGAACATGAGGACATGGAGCAGGGTTTTCGAATGTCTAATGCAGTAAAATTTGTTCCGAAATTTGATGAATTAGATGTTGAACATTACTTGTTGGCATTTGAAAAAGCAATGCAAATACATAAATTTCCAAAAGATAAATGGACGGGACTCATTCATACTCAGTTAACTGGCAAGGCACAGAAAGTGTTCTCAGAGCTCAGTGTGGAGGAATGTCAAGACTATGACATTCTGAAGCAAGCATTGTTGAGAGCTTATGCTCGTGTTCCGGAATTTTATAGAAAACGGTTCAGAACAATGAAAAAAGGAAATTTGGAGACATATTCAAATTTTGCTTTTCGAATGAGTTTGCCATTTAACAGTTGGATTGAGGGGGAAGGTGCTACGAAAGAAGTGGATAAACTCATTGAAGTTGTGAAGTTGGAACAATTTGTGAATTGTTTGCCAACAGAACTTCATAGATGGGTAATTGAAAAGAAACCTGAAAGTTTGAGTATGGCAGCCAAATTAGCAGATGAATTTGCTATTTTGTACAAACCATTTAAAGTGGAAACATTTGGAGGGTTCAGAGGAGAAACTAAAGTGGATTCGGGTATGGAAAAAGGAAATTGGGGTCACTATGGAAACTCGCCGAAATTTGAAAGAAAACCTTGGAATTCAGGATGGCAATCGCCTAAATTTGGAAATAAAATGGCGTTTAATAAGAGTTGGGGTTCACAAGAGACTTGTGGATATTGTCACCGTAAAGGGCACTTGAGTTCAAATTGCTGGCAGTTAAGAGATTCACAGGAGGCAACGGGACAACGAAATTTTGAAAATGCTCCGAGATCAGTTCAGTTAGTGGGGAATGACAGCTGCTATACTGAAAACTCACAAGGTTCAATGCATGTGCATGATAATTATAAGCCTTTTTGTTCAAATGCATGGTTGTATGGGCATGAAGGTACACGGCGTCAGATAGTCTTGCTAAGGGATTCTGGGTCGTTGCAAACTTTGGTTAGCAGGGAAAGAGTAGGAAATGATGAGTTTAATGACACAAAGGAAAATAGGATGATTCAGGGTGTAGTGGGAGATCCCATTGAGATTCCTTTAGTGGAAATTAACTTGGATTCGGAACGAGTGAAGGGAAAATTGTTATGTGGCTTAATTGATAAGTTACCCGAAGGAGTAGATGTGCTCATAGGTAATGATATTGCAGACTTGGGACCTATAGACATTTCTGTGGTAACTAGAGCACAAGCAGCATTGGATAGGGTTGTCACTGGGAATGAAGATGCCGTGAACGCTCATGCTAGTACACAGTTGGAAATAGTCGAAAATGATTTGGAGTTTTCAGGTGTTAGTGAATTGTTTGACGAGAATAGAATCATTAAGTCAAACATAGGAGAAATTGTGTCTCGAAATGATTTGATTCAATTGCAACGTAACGATGTCTCGATGGAGCCATTGTTTGAGTTGGCTAAATCGGATCCGTCAATGAGGGAACAGAGTTACTATGATGTTTCTAATGATGTCTTGGTAAGACATTGGAGAAATAAGATAGTTCCTGATGGCATTGAGGTAAAACAAATTGTTGTACCTACAGCCTTAAGGACTAAATTACTGCAAGTGGCACATGACATTCCGTCAAGTGGGCATTTGGGAACACAAAAGACTGTTGATAGATTATTGTGTCATTTTTGGTGGCCTGGTGTGTTCAGGGACATCAAGGAATATTGTAGGAGTTGTGATGTGTGTCAGAGATTGGGAAAAGGTGCGGTGAAGGTTCGTGCTCCATTGATAAACTTACCAGTCATTTCTAGTCCATTTTCAAGATTGGCTGTAGATATCGTGGGTCCCTTGAAAACATGTGCGAAATCGGGAAATGAGTATATCTTGACTGTAATGGATTTAGCTACACATTACCCGTTGGCATTTCCTTTGAAAAAGCATTGTGCAATTGAAGTAGCAAAATGTCTAATACAGGTGTTTACGATGTTTGGTTTTCCAGAGGAACTGTTGTCTGATTGTGGAACTGAGTTTATGTCGAAAGTAATGCAAGTTTTTTTGAATGAGTGTCAGGTAACGCAGCTCAAAACGTCGCCGTATCACCCGCAGACCAACGGATGTCTGGAGAGGTTTCACAGGACGTTGAAGGACATGTTAAAAGCGGTGGGTGAGAAATTTCAGGGAGACTGGGATGAAATTCTTCCATGGGTCTTGTTTGCCTATCGAGAGGTGCCGGTTAAAGGTTTGGGATTTTCTGCCTTTGATTTAACGTTTGGAAGAGACGTGAAAGGTCCTTTGCAATTAATTAAGAAAGCATGGTTGCATGATGATTGGGTTAAGGACTTAAAACAGAGAAATTTGATTGATTTTGTTTTGGATTTGAGGGAGAAAATTCGAAATTCAATGGCATTGGTGAATGAAAATGAAGAAGTTGAAAAGGAGAAAGCGAAGTATTGGTATGATCAGAAAGCCAAGAAAGTGGTGTTTGAAGTTGGTGAGAAGGTGTTGGTATTGTTGCCGCTGATTGGAAAACCATTGCAGGCAAAATACTGTGGTCCATATGTGATAGAGAAAAGGTTGGGGGAAGTGGATTATGTCATTGGAACTCCGGATAGGAGAAAAACTAAACGTGTAGTGCATGTTAATTTGTTGAAAAAATATGTTACACGTGGGTTGGAAACGGATGAGGCAGTGAAGATAAACGTAGTCTTGACAAATCAGGGAAGAGATGTTGAAAATGAAAAAGTTGTCTTTAACGATGTAATTCTTGATCATTTAGATGTGGAGAAAAGGCAGCAGTTGATGACTCTATTGTTGGAGTTTCAACACGTTTTTGGTGACAAGCCAGGACGTACTTCCTTGATTGAACATCGGATTCAATTACAGGAGGGTGCTCGACCTATTCGGCAGACGCCATACAGGTTAAATCCTGAGAAATTACGGTTGGTAACAACTGAAATTGAGGATTTGTTGCAGGATGGGATCATTGAAGAATCGGAGAGCGCGTGGGCGGCTCCGATTATAATGGTTCCCAAACCTGATGGGTCAGGAAGGTTATGCACAGACTTCCGAAAATTGAATATGGTAACTGTGGCGGATCCATTTCCTATGCCAAGGGTGGATACTTTATTGGATAAATTGGGAGGTGCTAAATACATGACAAAATTGGACATGACAAAAGGTTATTGGCAAATACCGATTGCAAAGGAGGATATTCCGTTGACTGGATTTGTTACTCCGAATGGGCATTTCAATGGCGCTATATGAGTTTTGGTTTACGAAATGCACCAGCTACGTTTAGTAGGTTGGTAAGGAAGTTGTTTCAGGGTATGGAATCATTTTGTGATGCATATCTCGATGACGTCATCATTTTTAGCAGAAATTGGGATAATCATTTGATGCATTTGAAGCAAGTATTGATGAAAGTGTGGAATGCGCATTTGAAATTGAACTTGAAGAAATGTGTGTTTGCGAATGCTGAGATTGATTTTCTTGGTCATCATTTGGGTTTGAATTCAATTCAACCTAGAACGCAAAAAGTAGAGGCGTTGTTGAAATTTCCTACTCCTGTGAATAAAAAACAGGTACAATCTTTGTTGGGGTTGGCAGGATATTACAGGAGATATATACCGCATTTTGCTGACATAACGGTTCCTTTGAATGAATTGTTAAAGAAAAATAAGATTTTCTCTTGGAATGATGATGCTCAAAGGGCTTTTGTGGATCTCAAATCTAGATTGGCGTCTAGACCAATTTTGAGACCACCTGATTACGATAAACAGTTTTGTTTGGCTGTAGACGCTTCTCAAAATTGTGTGGGAGCTTGTCTGTTTCAGATTACTGATGACGTGGAACATCCGATCTGTTTTCTGAGTCGGAAACTGAGGATTCATGAGATGCACTATTCGACGATCGAGAAGGAGGCCTTGGCGCTTGTGACAGCGGTCCGAGCGTGCAGCGTCTACTTTGGGTCTTCGCCGGTCTTGGTCTATACAGATCACAGTCCGTTGCAGTTCATAAACACAATGGCAAATTCAAATCAGAAATTGCTTCGATGGAGCCTAGAGTTACAACAGTATACTCTCGACATTAAGCATCGACCGGGAAAAGAGAACTGGATGCCAGATCTCTTGAGTCGACCGTCGCCTGTGGAATCTTCGAGTGTGTTGTTGGGGAGTTGAAGTTGGGGGTTTTGGTTGTGTTTTGCGTAGTTTCATTTGTCATGTTTTTGTGTTTTTTTTTTTCGTTTTGTCGAAAACCGATAGGTTTTCTCTCGTAGTGGTTGGGGGTATGTTGGGAGACCTTCCCAACCGAGACACTGTTGACGGTACTTTGTCCTAGATTGAAGAGACATTCTGGATAAAGATAAATATATTTAGTATTGAACTGAACTATATATTGAAAGTAGGCGTGATGTTAGGCTTACTAGAAATATACGAATATCGTTACTGTAACAGAGACAGAAAATAGGATAGTTGATGAAATATATCAGGTATAGTTAAGAAGGAGTGTTCTCTCCTATTTAAACCAATGTAAAAGATTCGTCGTCGAAGCTTGGCAGTTTTCGTTAGGCCTGTTGCCGTTTGATGTCGAATTCTCAGTAGAACTGACCAAGACTTCCATGTACTAGATAAGTCTAGTTAACTAGTTAAACTGTTGGTTTCGTGTCCGCTGTGGCCAACCAAGTTGTTTGTTTGCTGTGCAACGTTCTCGAGAGCTGGAGACGTGTGGAGCTGATGTTCTTCGATAAGGTTGTATGTGTGTTACTATTACGGATTTTGTTTTATATTATACATTCTATTTTACCTTAGAAACGAGTTTGTCTTCATTCGTATAGTAGCACCTTACATATATATATATATATATATCATATATATATATATATATATAATTATAGATCTTTAACATGTGAAAAACAGTTAGCTGATTTTACAAAAGAACCATATAGGATTTTGTTAAGTCTTTCTTTGTTTCACAACTCGTCAAAACCTAATGGAACTTTGCGATTAAACGACATGTCTGGAAAGTTGAAGGTCAATTAACATAATATGGAAACGTAATAAAATAAAGCGAGTTTGCATCAAGAGACAGTTGTAGAAGGATTATCTTTGCTGTCAAGCAACCGATTTATACAAGACATAAAAGTGCAAATTTAGGCTAAGCATATCTGCGTGAATGAGAAAGTGCGTGAATTTCTTATGCGACAAACGCATAGGCCTACTCAAGCCTCCGAACCACGGCGTTCATGTATATAATTATATATTGTCATTCTCAGTCGGTATCTGGCAACTTACGGTCCGTTGGTTAACTTAAAGAGACTTTACACCGATAAATAATAACTAAATGCGATCATTCTACTGAAACAGAAAAGCAATTGCAAATTTCAAAGACTGATTGATAATCGACGACTAACCTGAATTAATTTTTAAACAGTAGATTTGCAACGTTACCTCGTAGACTAAGTCGCTCATAAGTGACGTCATCATTCTTTGTGCTCATCGAGTAAGCAAGGAGTTTATATCGTACTATAAGAGGTGTCCAATTCACTCTTGATGCAGTTTACAGTTGGAAATCAGAAGTTTGCATTGCACTAAACTAGCGATTTTATATTCAAAACATTTAACACACATCACTACTTTGACAGATTTTCAGACATTTGTTTGAATTTTAAAAACTAATATACTAGAGAAAATATGAGAACCATTTGCCAGATTTATATAGGCCTACGCTGGTTTATGTAGGCTGGTTTAGCTACCTTAAATATAATGTCATTAATTTTTCTTATAAATGATTTATTATCTTTTTGCAATCATTGATATAAATATTAGTAGTTAAGTCATATATATTCGAACACATCAGATTTTGTCGCTGTAGGCCTATAACTTTCTAGCTCTGCATTAGCAGTCGGATTGTATTGCGTAGGCTAATAATTATTTACTGAGTTACCATTAATAAGTCTAGAATAATAATGTTGTTTCCATGATCGCTTGTCAACAACATCGACCTTCACCTTAATCTGACTTCATCTCATTATGAATACAGCAGTTAACGACATATTTGGCAAATGAAAGATTTCTCTCCAGTATGAATTCTTGCATGAAGTGTTTGAATTGAAGATGTGGAAAACTCGTTTTGACAAATTTGCATCGGTAAGATTTCTCTCCAGTATGAATTCTTGAATGAATTGTTAGATTTGAAGATTGGGAAAAACGCTTTTGACATACCTGGCATTGATAAGGCCTCTCTCCAGTATGGATTCTAATATGGTTCTGTAAAGAGCAAGAACGAGAAAATAATTGTTTACATAGTTCGCACTGAAACGGTTTCTCTCCAGTATGGGTTCTAGTGTGTGTTTGCAGACTCGAAGAGTATGCGAATGTTTTCTTACATACCAAACAAAGGTATGCTTTTTCTCCTGTATGGATTCTCATGTGTCTCTGTAGGTCACTGATGTGTGTAAATATTGTTTGGCAAAACTCGCATTCGTGTGTCTTCGCTTTGTAATGGCTTTTCTTGTTTTTCTTAGTAAGACCATCCATCAAAACTGATTTCTGACATTTTGGGAAACTTGATATCTTTTCTTGTGTTGCATTTCCGATGGAATATCGTGATGAATGCTTAAAAGAAATGCTTTTCGACATCATTAATGATTACGAATTGTCAGAGTTGGTGCTTCAGCTATGATTTTTGCACAAAGTCAGAGTTGAAAACTATGTACTTCTTGTAAGATTCTGTGGACTGAAAATATTGTTCAACCTTGCCCGGTTGTTTGCCTTTTCAGTATTTAGCTCACTAGGCAGCCAGTTGAAATCTAAAGCAGTACAGCATCGCAGTCGCAATATATAAAAGACAAATAATATGGGAGACAGAATCAGAATTCCACAAGCTTGATCGCACTAAGATACAATATCAATTTCCAAAGACAATTGCAACAAAACACATTGAACAGGAATTTACAGTCCGTATTGCACCTCTCTAAAATAGTCCTTGAACACTATGCTTAATTCGTTGGTATGCTAATTGCTGGTCATTACCTGAATTAAAACG
>JACEVL010003782.1:0-17924 GCA_020284085.1 Aporrectodea caliginosa
ATTTGCAGAACAAATTGTTTCTCTTCCTCATTTCGGACCAAGGCTTCATTGAAGGACTGCACTCGCGTAATGTCGGCTTGCGGTGTTGATGGTGTTGGAGGGACTTTGGTCCGAGGTGGGTATGGCCTTTTCGTGAAAGCTGCAACTAGGTCAATAAACATCGGGTGTCCTTAGACACTGAAAGTGAGGAAACACTGGGCCCCTATCAGGATGATGCGACCCAGGAGGTACAACCTGGCCTACAAATGCTATTGCTTCCAAACACCCAGATGCAAGCAGCGCTGACCGAGGTGATTGGTAGCGTGCGGGCCGAAATGAACCCTGGACGACTTGAAACTGTGGGCATGTTTGGCAGGCCTTTCAATCTTGGGCCCATGAATATACGAGATTCGAATCCTGGTAGGTTTTCAGAAACCATTCCTCTCCCCAGTAACTTTACCATCAGCCTTAGCGGGCCGGTCACCCGCGTGCCAGACCAGCCATATTGTTCAGCCTTGACTGACGTAGTCTCTTCGGGACTGATCCACCCGCTGCTTTTCGAGCGGTCTACTGCTGAAGAAGTGAGTATTGCACACGCCATGTTGGACCTGTCAGAGAGGGGCGAAGGGAATGCGCGACAGTTATACACCGCATGATGCGAACCTCTTACTACACACCCTTAAAACGCTTCTTAACGTTGCTATATCAACAACCGACCTGACACTTATGTTATTATAAGTGGCATTAATTTTAAATCGACGATGAATCAATGTCGAGAGAACAGAAAGAAAACTGATGATAAAATGAATACGAAAATAAACTGAAATTCATCAAAACCTTTAAGGAAGTCAACGGCTGTTTAAGCTCTATAGATGTTGTTAAACATTGTAATACTACGCTTATATTATTATATTAGAGATCCTGGTGGCCGAGTGGGTTGGTAGCCCGCTCACCACTTCGGCGGCCCGGGTTCGCTTCCCGGTCGGTCGGTTTATCAGAGATTAATTTCTCGGATCTTTACTGCGGGTGGCTCGGTCGCAATATAAACGTGGAGTACAATACAATACAATACAACACAACACAATATAGGGCCTACTGGGGCGCGGTGGTTTGGGGTATGTTCGGTGCCTTGCAGCTGGAGGGTTGCGGGTTCGAATCTACCTCAAAGCTGCCGCGTAGAAACCCTGGGCAAGTCCTTCACTCGCAATTGCTCATGCGCTTCGGCGTGAAACTCCGGTTAAGCGTCCGCGCAGTAGTCAGGAGCGCCTCTGAATGGGCAATCTGGTAGAGGCGCTATAACAAGTGTTCAAATACAATACAATACAATACAATATCATTTCAAAAGCTGTGGTTGAACATTTGAAACTAATATTAACTCCACCATATGCCACTACTTGCGCTCTGGTAGTGCCAGTCCAAATCCTGAGTGAAGGAGGAGGGCGACGCTAATCATATTTGTTATAACACAGCGTCGTTTAACAGAAACCAGCACACGGTGTGACACAAGAAACATGGTTAGCGTCTCCCACCTCATTATTAATTCTTCGGACTGGCACCAACTGTACGTGGCAGTGAAGTAGTTATGGCACAGCGTCTGTTTCAGTCTTTTTCTACTGGTGGGAAACTCAGTTGACCGCAGCCAGGTCAGCGATGCAAGGCGAAGATGTCTCCTCTCTCTAATCTCTCTGACAAGCTGACTCGGTTCTTCTCTCGACAACCTCTTTGGCTTGACACAGCCAGGAGAGTCTGTGAGAGTTAGATGTTCAGCCATTGAATATAAATACAAAAGTAGTTCTGCCGTCGAAAGATATGTCACGATACGTCCGGGTCGACAGAAACTAGCGCAGAGTCACGAAATTAAACGACGATTTAGACACCTTTAAATGGGTTTACACTGATGCTACATAAATGTCACATCTCCAATTCGTTTAGTTGAGCTCGAATTTGGGTGGCTTGTCTGAGATCTAGTATATACATGTAGGCCTAATTATAAGACTGACGTCAATGGCCGTGGTAGCCATAAGATACACAGATACATTAAAGTGAATAACAATAGCACTTCTTAAACACCTTTTAAAACGGTTCACACAGATGCTTTACTACCGGTAACCAATATGCCAAAAACTAATCTTTGTCGGCGGCAACGGCCTATGTTGTCATAAGCTGCCGTTAAACTGTGGATATACACACAACCACGCCACTGATTGTAATACCAGAGAGAGAGCTGTAGTATTCACCATCTAAGTATGCATCTCTACAGGAGTAGCTCAATGAGGCAGGCAAACTAAGAAAATATACGTAGGAAGCATTGGACAGCCAGCCACTGTATATCATAAAATTATTGTACATGCAGAGCGGACAGTGAGGCATGCAGGGAGAGAGTGGTCAATGAAAATTACAGTGTAAACGCAACTGGACGACATTTCTACTGCGTCCTTTACTACAGTAAACTGTCCTTTATTCCACGCGGCAAGAATTCACTGAGCGATTCAATGACTTTAATATAAAAAAAATCCAGCACTGTGACTTGTTGCTTCTCCTCATCTGGTGTGGAGAAAGTGAATGCGCCAAATGGAATTGGTGGAATTGAAAAGCGACGAAGAGCTCATAAAGAAGTTCGAGGATAAAACTGATTTGGGAGGCGTGAAAGTTGGCGGTGGAATACCCTAAACTTAGAGAGCTGGCAAGAAATATCCTGGTCCTTTCCGGAAGTACCTATACGCGTGTTAGGAAATCTTGTCTCGGTTGAATTATTTGAAAAATAAATACAGAACTCGATTGATGGACAACAACTAGAGTCTGGTATACATTTTTAGGTCTCCAGCGAGGTTCCAGACTTCTCTTGCCTCTCGGCCAACATCACAGAACAAGGTATCTTAGCTACATATTTGAGTCGGATTGAAGATGCAGATAAATTTTTTTATATTATTATTCTATTAATTTTGTGATGGAAAAGACATGGTAGGCCTACTGAAATTCGCGGAGAAGGAATGGATGTCAGTAACCATGTTTCTAACAGTGAACATGCTTATTTCTGGTAAATAACCTAACAGCATATAACTTCATTCATTCATTCATTATGAGAATTTATATAGCGCCCCTTCAAGAAACCTACTCAGGAGCGCTCCCAGCCCAGCCACGACTAACGAAAAAAGACTTGAGTGACTTATAAAACCCAGTTAGGTTGATCAGGAGTAATGAACGCAACTGAGAAAGTTCGACGTTGTCTGGTAGCCAAGCGTGCCCGTGGTACTAAAAGCTCACCCCTCGTCGCAGAGCGAAGCACCCGACGCGCCGCTACGTCGGACACTGGGCTGCAAAGATCGTGCAAGTAAGATGGAGCAAAGCCAAGAACACAGCGAGAAACCAGAACAGCAATGCGATATGAAATCCGCTGAGATACAGGCAACCATTGCAACACATTACACATGAATGCAGAGACAGAGGCAAATTTAGGAAGCCGCCCGATCAGCCGAGCGGCCGAGCGACGGACTCGATCAAGTCGTCCCAGGACCCCAAGGGGAGGCCAACAGTATTAGTGAGCAACAATGGTCAATTCGACTAGTGACGAAGGCGTAGACGAGAACCACGACAGCGTCATGAATATGAAAATCGATGGAAGACACTCCTATAAAATGAACTGAAATACAACTATCATCTCTAAAGAGAGAGAGAGAGAGAGAGTAAGAGAGAGAGAGAGAGAGAAAGAGAGACAGACAGACAGACAGACAGACACACAGACACAGACACAGACACAGACACAGACACAGAGACAGACACAGACACAGACAGAGGCAGAGAGAGACAGAGACACAGAGACACAGACATTTTCAGACAGAGAGAGACAGAGAGACTGATTTTTATTTTATATGGTGTCTTAAAGTTCTCTTTCATTTGTTGATTTGTTGGTCAACCGAATGTCAGCGCCGAATAATATACCTTTACGACGCCGAAATATGTACCAATATTTGAAAGTGTTTTAAGGGTGTGTAGTAATAGACGGTTCCAGTAATAATAACGCATTTCGCTAGACCTCGAACATGCTTTCCAGTGCAACCAAGTCTAGATAAAAGGTATTTTTTAGATGAAGTATACACTGTTTAACAACGCCTTATGGCGACGTTCAACACTGGCTTCCGCTTAAGCGGCAAATCGAGTATAGGATAGCTGCCCTAGTCTGATGCTGCCTGCTAAGCCTCGCTTCTGCCTACCTTTGCGAGCTCTGTAGCCAACCCTTAGTGCTCGGGGCTCCCTCCGTTCGGTTGAACAAGGTCTCCTCTCTGTTCATTTTCCACGTCCATCCACCAGGCAGAGCTCTGCCTTCTCGGTGGGAGACCCCTTGATCTAGAAAGGCCTTCCATTGACGCTCCGCAACCCTTCCTAGAACCCCTTCTCAGACATCCTTCTCTCATCTTAAGCACCTTTGAGTAGGAAATCGATTCTAATATCTCAATGGTGAACGGTTCTAACAGTCAGAGTGGTTAAACGTTACAAAACTGGATAAACGTTACAAAAGTGGTTAAACGTTACAAAATGCGCTATTGTTTAGACACCCTTAAACGGCTTCACTTTGTGTTTTATGTCAATGAGCCGCGTGAATCGTACTCTGGCAGTGCCACCACAAGTTTGGATAAAGCAAGAGGGCAACGCTAATGATCTTTGTATCAAAACTTGATAATTTTAAGCAGAGATTTCCATTATTTTAATAGATGGGAAAACGGGTTTCTTACCCTTTTAAAGTTTGCGTCATCAGCATCTTCCTAAGCATTTTGGACAAGAGGACGACTTCTTTGCACTTCAAACTGATCGTGGTTTCTGCAGATCATTGGATGTTTAAATGTTGCGACCAAATGTAAGGATGTGACGTTGATACTGGGCAATGGCTCTTCACAACTGAGACACTGGCTTACAACCAAATACAGATTGTCACCAAGAACTCATAATATCTTTTCATTGTTTATCTTATGGCATGAAAGCCTTTGACATCGATCTTAAAAGCTTCCGTCATCACGGGAAACATTTGCAACAGCGCCGCAGCAGCGCCTTATATAGCTTCACTAGATCAGGTTTTAAAGGTGTCTAAAATCTCATTTGCATTAACCGTCTTTTATGGCATACTTTGGCATGAAAGGCTGTTGAATGGCTGCTCACATTCAACTGTTTTGGAGTCTGATGACTCGTGCATCTCAGAGCCAGGTAATTAGACATTTATAGGGACTTGAAGAGACTGATCAGAGTCGCTCCTAACATATCACAATGAAACGACGATGGAATTGAATGGTCTTCAAACGTCAGTGGACGAGACACAGAGAGAGGCTGAGGAGAAGGATGTCGCAGGTTGCCAGGCAGATTGTTCAGAAGGTTGGTACGACGCGAACGAAAAATTGCGTCTGTGTCTCTATGAGTAAACGATAATAGCGTTGATTGATTGATTGCTTGATTGTTTGATTTAGTGATTGATTAGGCAGCGCAAATTTTTATTATGACAATACAGAGATATATACAATTCGATGAAAACTAGAACTTATAGCTTATAGAGGAGGAGGAATGAGAGGATGAAGAAAAGATATGCATTTTTAATTAAACGAGCACCGTAGTTATTTTTTTACAAATAGTTACTTTACTAAACTGTTCCGGTATCTAACACGCTTGAATATCAATTTCATTAAATAACAAAGTACATGTATACATACACGAACATGCATATGTTTTAAAATTCTTTCAATATCGGTTTAATTTGATTCAAAATATTTCAGTATGTCTCTTATTTCAAAATAGTACTGCAGTATTATACAATGCAAATTAGTTACCTTAATACATAAAATAAAGTATATGTGGTTCGAAAGAACCAACTGTTGATTGAATGCATCGACAGTTTAACGAAGTCTTGTGGCAACAAAGCACAGAGAAGAGTCGACGTTTTTGAACAGTTGGAACCTGCCGTTCACCAACTAAAGATTGAATCGTTAACGTAGCATTGTTAAGGTTTTAGTAAAAGTTGAAAAGACCTACTAATCACCTAATAAATTGGGTATATAAAGAGTCTTATAAAAACGCTAAAAAGGTGTCTAAACAGGGCATTTGTATGTAAATATCAATGTGTTTAATATTGCATAATAAAATAACTGTAATAATAATGCGGTTAATAATAATAATAATAATAATAATAATAATAATATTAATAATAATAATAATAATAATACGTAATAATAATAAGTAATAATAATAATAATAATAATAATATCAATAATAACGCCAAGATTTAAACTGTGGGTAAAGAAATAAACAGTGAGATAATTGTAAGTATACACAGGTAGGTGTTGTTAAATGTGCTGTAATATGCCAAATGAAAGGAAGGTCGAAGGCAACGGTTGTTGATTGTCATAAGCTGTCACTTCAACTCAGGATCCACCACCACAGGTATTGTTAAATTCTTTTGTGGATAGAGGCGTGCAATGAATGTTACATTTCTTACCTAACAATAGCTCACCTGCTCGATAACATCTGGCGTAGAGTGAAAGAGGTACCAAGTTCGCGCCTCTGTTAGGCGGGATCTCGTTGTAGGCTGCTATTAGAGCGCCATAAGCCATTACAAGCCTTCAGTCATTCTGAGATCATCATTTCAAACTGACTGGAAGGAAAGGCGCAGTTGCGTAACATGTAAATGGGGCGCCGCAGTGCGTTTGTCAGGCGCAAAATTAAAGAAAATGTATTATTATTATTATTAAATCAGGTAAAAATTGACGGTAGCATTGCCTACGTCAAAAATTTATTTAGTGCAGTGCATTCACACTGCGCGGGCACATCAGAACCGTCCTCAAATATCTTAGTTATAGTAATAAAAAAGTCATAAAAATGGTCGGTTATATTTTCTATACACGTCAACAGCCTTTCCTGCCAAAATATTCCGTAAAATTGTGGTTAGTATATAATTATGCTCATTAAGACACCTTTAAAACGTTATCCACTAATGCTATATAAAACGCTACTGCGTTTGGTAGGTAAATTACCGAGAAAACAATATATTTTCATTCTGTATTAACAGCTATTAGATACCGTTAAATAATGAAAAATAATTATAAATCCGCCACTACCTGACTACCCTATCTGTGGTAGCCTGGTAAAAGGAGGAGGGTGACACTAATCATCTTTGTTATGACACAGTATAGTTAAACAGCAACTAACCAATAGCTTTATCATGCCTCCATTGTCTCATACTGATTCAAAGGCTTTTCTTTCATGCGCCCATACACCAAGCGTAGGAATCCGCACTCCTTTTTAACTGAACTTTCACATAGCGCATTTTCGTTACCTCTCGTGTGCGGAGACTCTTTCTGATATAACCTGTTGGCTTCTAACCTAATTGCTTTGTTCTCGTTGTGGTGCTTTGGTGTCGGATTCACACCGAGAAGTCATTTCATCCCCCGCCCGAGTGTGAATTTTGCGCAGCGGCGATAACTGAGCGATATTGCGGGATGTCGTATTCAAGCGCGAGAAACGAAAAAAATCTTCTCGAAAGAAGTGATAATTGTGCATCAGACAAATAACGAAACGAGAGAAAAAGGCAGGTACATATGGAGATAGGAATAGATATATATGTATCTATAGATATAATTATGTATATTTTCTTTTTTCCTGTCTTGGTGCATGCTGTTGTGGAGAAAGAGAGAGAGACAGAGAGAGACAGAGAGAGAAGTGCAGACAGAGGCACCGAGATAGGCCCAGAGACACAGACAGAGGCAGAGCGGGAGAGAGGCAGAGAGAGACAGAGGGAGAGAGAGGGAGAGAGAGAGAGAGAGAGAGAGAGAGAGAGAGAGACAAACATACAGAGAGAGATAGATAGATAGATAGATAGATAGATAGATAGATAGATAGATAGATAGATAGATAGATAGATAGATAGATAGATAGATAGATAGACAGACAGACAGACAGACAGACAGACAGACAGACAGACAGACTTGCAGGCAGACAGACAGACAGATAGATAGATAGAAAATCGTATATCTTGTCTCCTGTCTTGCTGCATATTACTGTGGAGAGGAGAGAGACACACACACAGACAGACAGACAGACAGACAGACAGAGACACAGAAACAGACAGAGACACAGAGTCAGAGAGAGAGACAGAGTCAAAGGGAGTGAGGAAGAGACAGAGACAGAGACAGAGACAGAGAGGCACACAGGGGCACAGAGAAAAACACCGACAGACATACACTGTTTAACAACGCCTTATGGCGACGTTCAACACTGGCTTCCGCTTAAGCGGCAAATCGAGTATAGGATAGCTGCCCTAGTCTGATGCTGCCTGCTAAGCCTCGCTTCTGCCTACCTTTGCGAGCTCTGTAGCCAACCCTTAGTGCTCGGGGCTCCCTCCGTTCGGTTGAACAAGGTCTCCTCTCTGTTCATTTTCCACGTCCATCCACCAGGCAGAGCTCTGCCTTCTCGGTGGGAGACCCCTTGATCTAGAAAGGCCTTCCATTGACGCTCCGCAACCCTTCCTAGAACCCCTTCTCAGACATCCTTCTCTCATCTTAAGCACCTTTGAGTAGGAAATCGATTCTAATATCTCAATGGTGAACGGTTCTAACAGTCAGAGTGGTTAAACGTTACAAAACTGGATAAACGTTACAAAAGTGGTTAAACGTTACAAAATGCGCTATTGTTTAGACACCCTTAAACGGCTTCACTTTGTGTTTTATGTCAATGAGCCGCGTGAATCGTACTCTGGCAGTGCCACCACAAGTTTGGATAAAGCAAGAGGGCAACGCTAATGATCTTTGTATCAAAACTTGATAATTTTAAGCAGAGATTTCCATTATTTTAATAGATGGGAAAACGGGTTTCTTACCCTTTTAAAGTTTGCGTCATCAGCATCTTCCTAAGCATTTTGGACAAGAGGACGACTTCTTTGCACTTCAAACTGATCGTGGTTTCTGCAGATCATTGGATGTTTAAATGTTGCGACCAAATGTAAGGATGTGACGTTGATACTGGGCAATGGCTCTTCACAACTGAGACACTGGCTTACAACCAAATACAGATTGTCACCAAGAACTCATAATATCTTTTCATTGTTTATCTTATGGCATGAAAGCCTTTGACATCGATCTTAAAAGCTTCCGTCATCACGGGAAACATTTGCAACAGCGCCGCAGCAGCGCCTTATATAGCTTCACTAGATCAGGTTTTAAAGGTGTCTAAAATCTCATTTGCATTAACCGTCTTTTATGGCATACTTTGGCATGAAAGGCTGTTGAATGGCTGCTCACATTCAACTGTTTTGGAGTCTGATGACTCGTGCATCTCAGAGCGTAATGGTAATTACAAATTTATATAGCGCCACTTGAAGAGACTCATCAGCGTCGCTCCTAACATATCACAATGAAACGACGATGGAATTGAATGGTCTTCAAACGTCAGTGGACGAGAGACAAAAGAGGCTGAGGGAGTTCATGTCGCAGGTGCTATAGGCAGATTGTTCTAGAAGGTTGGGCCGACCACAGCAAAATTGCGTCTGTGTCTCTATGAGTAAACGATAATAAACTGATTGATTGATTGCTTGATTGTTTGATTTAGTGATTGATTAGGCAGCGCAAATTTTTATTATGACAATACAGAGATATATACAATTCGATGAAAACTAGAACTTATAGCTTATAGAGGAGGAGGAATGAGAGGATGAAGAAAAGATATGCATTTTTAATTAAACGAGCACCGTAGTTATTTTTTTACAAATAGTTACTTTACTAAACTGTTCCGGTATCTAACACGCTTGAATATCAATTTCATTAAATAACAAAGTACATGTATACATACACGAACATGCATATGTTTTAAAATTCTTTCAATATCGGTTTAATTTGATTCAAAATATTTCAGTATGTCTCTTATTTCAAAATAGTACTGCAGTATTATACAATGCAAATTAGTTACCTTAATACATAAAATAAAGTATATGTGGTTCGAAAGAACCAACTGTTGATTGAATGCATCGACAGTTTAACGAAGTCTTGTGGCAACAAAGGACGTTGATGTCGACGGAAATATTTTTGAACAGTTCCCACCCGTTCACCAACTGTTTATTGAACGCAACAGCATTGTTAAGGTTTTAGTAAAAGTTGAAAAGACCTACTAATCACCTAATAAATTGGGTATATAAAGAGTCTTATAAAAACGCTAAAAAGGTGTCTAAACAGGGCATTTGTATGTAAATATCAATGTCTTAATACTTTTATAATAAAATAATAATAATAATAAATAATAATAATAATAATAATAATAATAATAATAATAACAATAATAATAATAATAATAATAATAATAATAATAATAATAATAATAATAATAATAATAATAATAATAATAATAATAATAATAAGACGACGTTAAACTGTGGATAAATAATAAAACACAGGTATAATTGTAAGCTATACACAGGTAATGTTGTTAAAAATGTGCTGTAATATGCCAAAATAATTTCTGTCGAAGGCAACGGCCGTTGTTGTCATAAGCTGTCGTTCAACTCAGGATCCACCACCACAGGTATTGTTAAATTCCAGGTATGATTCACTTCTTGCTGCAGAAAAGACCGATATGGGGGGTCGGTGGCGCGTTGGACAACATCTGGCGAAGAGTGCGAAAGGTACCGAGTTCGAGCCCCGTTAGGGCGGATTTGCTTTGTAGGCTGCTATTAGCGCCGTTGTATTACAAGCGGTCTGTTCTGTTAGTAGTTAACTAGTTAAGATTGTTTCAATTGCATAACATGTAAATGTATAGCGCAGTGCGTTTGTCAGGCGCTAAATTAAAGAAAAAATATTATTATTATTATTATTATAAACGCTGTCGTAAAAATTGACGGTAGCATTGCCTACGTCAAAAATTTATCTAGTGCAGTGCATTCACACTGTACTAACACATCAGAACCGTCCTCAAATATCTTAGTTATAGTAATAAAAAAGTCATAAAAATGGTCGGTTATATTTTCTATACACGTCAACAGCCTTTCCTGCCAAAATATTCCGTAAAATTGTGGTTAGTATATAATTATGCTCATTAAGACACCTTTAAAACGTTATCCACTAATGCTATATAAAACGCTACTGCGTTTGGTAGGTAAATTACCGAGAAAACAATATATTTTCATTCTGTATTAACAGCTATTAGATACCGTTAAATAATGAAAAATAATTATAAATCCGCCACTACCTGACTACCCTATCTGTGGTAGCCTGGTAAAAGGAGGAGGGTGACACTAATCATCTTTGTTATGACACAGTATAGTTAAACAGCAACTAACCAATAGTAATTACAAGCTAGCGCTGGCAGACTGCATTTTTGGTTGTAAGCCAGTGTTTTACTTGGTCATAATTATGGATCCGTCCAGCTTATGACAACAAAAGGCTTGCACGAGAGCGCGTTTCGCTACATTGCTAGTCATAGTACAATGAGAACAAATGAGTTTTTAATTTTGAATTAAATTGAGCAATAGATGTGCATTGACGAACTGAAGTAGAAGGCTGTTCCATTCTTTGGGTCCTGAAACCGAGATGGCACGGTTAACTAGTCCCAACTCCCAAGCCTGGATGAAGGAAGAACGGCGATGCTAGTGATCTTTGATATCGCATAGTGTCGTTAAACTGAAACTACTTGTACCTTTATAGTGGTGCCCATCAACCGATATAAGCTGGCGCATTCGCCAAGTTTTGAATTTACGATTACCATTAAACTCCTGGGCGTTGCTGCTATCAAGCAGTAGGCCTCCATGCCATGTTATTGGGTCAAGGAAACGCGCTTATAGGGTTCCTAAAAGCCGCTATAAATACCTAAACGCTAAGTTAAGAAGAAAGTCGTAGGTACTTACTTATTAACTTATTAACTTAGTTGATTTCTAAGTTGATTATTTAATTATTTATTACTGTCTAATTAACTAAAAATGGTATATAAATTGGTATGCATAAACTGCTGCCTCACTGTGTGCAGTGTCTGCTTAACGTCGCTGAGTCATAACAAAGATCGATCGGTCTTTGGAAATAAAAAACCGATCCGACAAATATCTCAATCAATTATATCATCGATAAATGTCAGAAAGCCATCGTTATATAAGTTTTTATGTAGCCCTGACATCGTTTCTTCGATGCACATTTAAACGGCGAACGAATGCAGTCAATTCCATCAATGTTCTTTTGCTCTGTTTAGACACCTTCAAATCGCTTTGCAAATGCTTTACATTATCACTTTCGCTTTCATCGTTTCCAGTGAGTTTTCCCAAAGGGTCTCGAAAAAACTATTCAGGCGCTGCAAAAAGAATTGTCCAAGAAGCTATTGAAAAGGCTGAATTCTGCCAAAATAATTTCTGTCGACGTCAACGGCTTTGGTTGCAAGAAAATATCGTTAAACTCTGGATCCATCCATCCATACTCTGAAGTCCGCCACAACCCTACCTGTTGTTGTGTCAGTCCCAAGCCTGGATAAGGGGAGGGAGGGGTGACGCTTATAATCTTTTTATGATACAGCTGTTAAACAGCAACTAACCAACTGGAAGCTATTTAGATGCCGTATGCCATTCGATACAGAGAGGCAGAACTGTTTAACGTCACGAGATGTCGCTAAGCAATGGAAACTACTGAACTCCACCAAACCCATTGTTCCTGTCGCCAGTCCATATCCTGGAGAAAGGAGGCGGGGCACGTCGACGGCCGTAGTAGCAGTTACGTTGGCGTTTACATTATATTGACGTGTCTGGAGTGTGCAGTGTGTTATGTGCATTTTTCAGAGGTTAGTTCACGTCAACTGCACAGGGTTTCACATCCATTCTAATACCTGAAATATTGCTTATTTTTTTGACAGTTTGAGGGTGAGTGTGCAGTTGTTGCAACCTAAAACCGTTACAGTGAACCGCTGTGTATTCTCTAATGTATTATTTGCGCTTTCTATCGCAATTCTGATAAGATGCCTTCGCGTTAGCCTACTTGCTTACTTGTTTTATTTTTCGTGAATTGGTGAAGTCATCTATCTCAATTTGGATTACATCGTTATCATGGAATGTAGTAGTAGATTCAGTTTAATTGTTTTATTTTTCGTGAATTGGTGAAGTCATCTATCTCAATTTGGATTACATCGTTATCATGGAATGTAGTAGTCGATTCAGTTTAACGACACTGAGTGATAACAAAGATCACTAGCGTCTCCCTCCTCCTTTATCCAGGCTTAGGACTGGCACTGACAGAGTACGAGCAGGGTCAGGGTTGCGAATTACAGGGCGTCTGATTAATCTATTCTTTCTGACAATTTAAATAAAGGTGTGGTATGGCTCCCTGAAAATTGCACATGTCACATAGACTATATGGATGTATTCTAAGAGTTTACAATCTATTGTTTAAATTCACGCGGCCAATTTTATTCGGCCTAATTGAACTTTATGCTTTTACAGCTTAAACACTAAATATCCGTGTTTAAAGCAGAAAAAGAGAAATAGCATGGATGGGTTCAAAGTTTCACAACACCTTAGTACAGCAGTCCATAGTGTCATAGTTATGACAACGAAGGCCTTTGACGTCGACATAAATTAATTTGAACAGTTTTCCATTTCGGTATATTATAGAAACAAACGGCAACGTATGAAGTAAAACTGCAAGATTTAATTTCCTTATATTATTTGGAATTTGCATTCATAAAAGAGGTGTCTAAATATCGCCAATTCTTCCGACTGTTACTTAGTTTTGACCGATTGACCGATTGAGTGGTTGATTGATTCATTGTGTGGCTGATTAGACCAATGTATGTATCAGGCTGTCGTTAATAAAAGAAACTGCTCTATTAAACTACCAACTATTAAAACTTACAAATCACCATTGTCACCTGGTAAATTCAGTAATTAGGCTAAGGTACGGTTGGTGTGAAACGGCCCTGATAGCCACATGATTGCGTTAAAGTTTAATTAATTTTTAATTTTACAGTTTTATTGAAAGTTCGATTGTCGTTTTCAGCTTATTCAAATGGGCGCTTTAGAAGTAAGGAGATTTTATTGCACGTGAAACCCAAATTTAAATAATTACGGGGGTTAATCCGTTTTATCAATCAATCAATCAGCCGTTTATTGAATCAACAACAGCACAATTAATTAACAATCAGTCATTTAAAAAAAAAAGAGTTAATCTGCTGATGCCGTCAACAGGACAGCCCTAAAGGATAAAATAATCCGCTATTGCAGGGCTGCCCCTTTTCCACATTACATTTACTGATGGCAAGACGATTTTTATGATCATATACTTATAGAAAATTCAACTTAAATAACAATGTTAGGGGCTAAATCATAGCCAAACAACTAAATAAAAATTTAAAAAAAAACCCATTGCAGTACAAGATTTAAAACAAACAAACAAATCAAAACAAAACAGATTATAATGTTCACAGTTGTACATCTTAAACAATCTTAACTACAGATACAATCTATCGAGTCATATTCTTTTTATGTGTTCAACAGATAATGTTTCAGTTGAGCTTTAAATTGAGTCATGTGTAATATATTTATTAAATTTGGAGGAAGAGAATCCCAAAGTGGTGGACCTGAGCATTTAATTGAGAACTGCTTAGTCCTGGTTCGTGCCCCTGGGGTTCGATATTTACAGGATGCTCTAGTATCATGTCCATGGATAGCTACACCTTTAAGGAAATATTTATCAAACAGTGATGGAAGAAGCCTATAATGATAACGGTTTTAAGAAGAGCTGCTCTTAGAAACCTCAATGTATCCGTGAATGTTATGTCAATGACGTCAACCTTGTATTATAATATTATTGTATTGGGGGGTCCGGTGGCGCGTTGGATAACAGCTGGCGTAGAGTGCAAGAGATACCGAGTTCGAGCCCCGTTAGGGCGGATATGCTTTGTAGGCTGCTATTAGCGCCGTGTATTACAAGCTGTCTGTTCTGTTAAGTAGTTAACTAGTTAAGATTGTTTCAATTGCATAACATGTAAATGTACAGCGCAGTGCGTTTGTCAGGCGATAAAAAGAAAAGAAAGTATTATTATTATTATTATTACTAAACTCACGAGGCGAACGGAAACAATAAAGTATTAAATCAAGTGACAATAGGCCTAATATAGCATATATGTAAACCATTTTAAAGGTGTGTTTTCCGTCGGTGAGTTTTGTGCACCTTTGCGCTATTTTCTTCCGAAATGGATCTTTCGTGACTTTTCTTTCGACAGAGGAACTTAGTAAATTTTTATTTATATTCAGTGGCAGAAAGTTCTGCTCTCACAGACTCTCGTGATTGCGTCAAGTCAGAGGGGTTGTCCAGAGATTCTAAGTGAAGATCCGAGTCCCGTTGCTAGAGAGACCAGCTACGGTCAACTCAGTTCGCCACAAGCCTCAAGGAGAAGAAGAAAAAACCTGTGCCATAACTACTTCACTGCCACGTAGACGTGGTGCCAGTTCAAAGTCTTGATAATGAGGAGGGTGACGCTAATCATCTTTCTATTTTTGGTCGCAATCGCAATGAAATAGACACGTTTACGAAACAGCTAATAATAAAATGCCGCACTACTACTGGGTTAATTCACACATGAAAAAGCCGGGGCGAACATAGGTTATTATTTATAGCGCATTTTTCGTTCTCATGTATGTCGAATCATCCATATTGCACTGCCTACTTTTAATTTCTTTGTATTAACGGAAATAAAGATGAATTTTTGTTATTGTTATTTTCGTTATAGTTATAGTTAATTATATTTTTTATTTATAGTTATAGTTAACGTTAACGAAATCATTTTATTTTCGTTAACGAACATTTTCGTTATCGTTAACGAGAAGCACACTGCAATTAGCGTTGTGATTTTACTTAACTGTAATTAGTAACTTCTATTGTGACGGTGTCAAATGCACAAGGCATCAACCGATGGAGCACCAACCCAAGCCGTAATCAGGTCAACATACAGAACACAGGCATGTTCCAGGCGCAGGTCAACGCGTTGGCAAGGTTAATGAATGCCGCTATTAGAATACCGGTACTAGTCGGTTAATATACTTGAGCGCCTCTGATTGATGTTCAATGTGAGAGGCGCTTTATACATTATAAATACAATACAATACAATACAATAGCGCCACTCAAAAACAGAGGCGCTCCCGACCAGGCCAGTGTCTTCACTGGTAAAGAGAGAGGTTTTCAGGCGCTTTGCGGAACTGGTCAAGAGAAATAGAGTAAAGGTCAGTCCTGAGGGACTGAGGTAGCCAGTTCCAGCTATTGGGATCAACAACAGCGAAAACTCCTAGACTGGACCGTAGAAGTACGCACCCGCGGGACAACCAAGAGACCACGGGCCGAGGACCGAAAGGGAGGAACGACTGTGCAGAGAAGATACTGGGGTACAAAAGCCCTAAGATAGTGAGGAGCAGAGCCAGGAAGACAGCTTCGCATGAGGGAACATACCTTGAATTGGATGCGCTGGCGGATGGGGAGCCAGTGAAGGGAGTCACGGATAAAATAGGAGAAGTATTGTCAAACTTTGCAATGCTCCTAGAGGTGGGCAGCAGCGTTTTGAATGGCCTGAAGTTTAGATGTATTTGTAGAGGACAACAATCGGCCAAGAGCAGCTGAAGCCTCTAGAATTGTGACGGTGGTTTTCGGTCACCAACGGCTACGGTCAACTGAGTTTACCACCAGCAAAAATAGACTAAGAAACAGACGCTGTGCCATAGCTACTTCACTGCCACGTACAGAGGTGGGGCCAGTCCACAGCCTTGATTATGAGGATGGCGACAAAAGTTATTTTTTTATGACACATCGTGCGTTGGTTTCTGATCAAAGATGCAGTATTATAACAAAGATGATGAGCATCACCCTCCTCCTCCTCCTTTATCCATACCTTGGATTGGTACTGCCAGAGTACGAGCAGTGACGTATTGAGGAGTAAGTTGTAGTTTCAATTGTTTAAGGACATCGTGTTGCTATTAGGTCATTGGCGTCGATCTTAGTCGAACCTTATAAAATTATTAAACGTCACTTCCGTAGACGATCATATAGCAAAGTATGAAAGCGTTTTAGGGGTGTGTAGTACTGTACTGTACAGTGTTTAATTCATTCATTCATTCATTTCAGATATTTATTAGAGCCCCTTCCAAGATTTCTACTCAGAGGTGCTCCCGACTACAGCGCGGACACTGAATCGGAGTTTTCACGCCGAAGCGCATGAGCAATTGCGAGTGAATGACTTTGCCCAGGGTCCCTACGGCGGCTTGAGGTGGAATTCGAACCCGCAACCCCTCCGGCTGCAAGGCACCGAATATACCCCTTGAGGGTGGATTCGAACCCGCAACCCTCCGGCTGCAAGGCACCGAATATACCCCCTTGAGGTGGATTCGAACCCCGCAACCCTCCGGCAGCAAGGCACCGAACATACCTCTACACCACCGCGCCCCACAATGACACCTTACGGCTGTTGACGTCGACCTTACCTTACATGTTTCGTACATTTTAACAATGCACAACAGTATATTTTTGACAAATCTGGCAGAATTACACGTTTGTGCACTGTATCACTTCTGATAGAGTTATGGGATGGTTTCTTGAACATAGCACGTGTGACATAGACCAGTTGAACATATTTTAAGGTTGCACAATCCATTGTTCAAATTCACATGGCCAATTGTTAAAGTCGTTAATTTAAATTAAAATTTATGCTTCGAGTCTTAAGATTATGACTAATTGCGCTACACGATTCGTGGACCGATAGTGGTTGCGTCATAGTTATTGCATTTATGTAAGAGATTTGCTTTCTTAAAAGAGGTGTCTAAATATGGCCAAATAATGGTGACCGTTCTTGTTCATTTACTTTCGGTTACGCACCACATCAGACTTTATTTGAGGACAAAACAAAATATTACTTTTTCCCAATTTTACTGCACTTACACTTAAGTAACATTACTTATACTTAAGTAACA
>JACEVL010003783.1:0-12338 GCA_020284085.1 Aporrectodea caliginosa
TTAGCTACCAGTGACAGCTGGTGCTACCAGCACTGAATTTATAGAGCAATTTTGTTCAGATGACTGCTAAAACTGCTACCATTACAGTGTGGAAATTCAAAAAAGTGCGGACGCTCGTTCTTCGTATCCCCCCCCCACATATTTTCGTGGGCCCCGGCCTATACTCATGGTCGCATGCTGATTGTGCGTACACAATTATAATCCTAGCGGCGGCGCTGCTCAAGCGTATGATCTAGCAGCGCTAAAGTATTTATGAAAGAATTTACGAGCCAGGAAACCAGTCTCATGCTTTCGTTCGATGTAGCTGCTCGTAGCAGAGGTTCATAATTGAGTGGTTCCAGATGTGGCAATGCCTAAGGGTAATCTCAATATTAGCTATGCAGGGTATACAATGTCATGGTGTATTATTCGCTAGGGTTAGACAACAACTGGCTAGAGTTTGATCTGAGGTTGTCGTAAGGGTTAGAAGTTTATTACAATTGTTCAAAGTTAGGCTTAGAGTTGGAGTAGGCCTAACAGTTAGTTAGAATTGTATTCCGGTTGGCCTTTAGGCTTTACGTTGGGGTTAATAGTTTGAGCCATAGTCGAGGTTAGAATAAGATTGTAGTCGGCTAAAGTTAGGTTTGAAGTCACAGTTAAAGTTAGATTACGATTTCAGTTGGCCTTTAGGTTAGGTTAAAAGTTTGACCTATAGTTAATGGTAACCCAGACAGCCACGTTTTGCAGGGCCCACGGGGTGCCGATTTTGATTACCCACAGCGCATTATCATCGCCAGCCCAGAGGGTCGGAGGACGGGCAACGCCCGTCCATACTTCACAGGCCAGCGCTTGTGGACCCGTGAGGGAACGCAAGGGCGGACCCCTGCGGGGCCGGCATTTATCGTCTTACCTCATCAAGCCCTAAGCGGTGCGCAGGCTGCGCTCTAAGGGTTTAGCTGGAAGGCCCAGGGGAGACCGGCGCGGGCAAGATGTCACTGCACCCAGCGTCGGCGTTTATAGTACCGCCAGTGGCAAATCATCGCCAGGTGCTGGACCTACGATTTTACCTATAGTTTGCCCACACTGTGTCACTGTGGGACCTACGATTGTGCACACAGTTTGCCCACACTATATCACAGTGGGTCCTACGATTGTGCACAGAGTTTGCCCACACTATATCACAGTGGGTCCTACGATTGTGCACACAGTTTGCCCACACTGTGGGCTCTATGAATGTAGTTGTAATTAATGGATTGTCAGATGAATTTTTATATGTCTTTTATATGTACAATTCCACCCAGACTAATGCACTATTGAGATTGGATTGAACAGCTATCAATGTAGCTAATGCATGACATAGAAAAAACTTCCAGTTCTATGGCAATAATTACGTTGAAGTTTACACGATTCAATATATTACAAAGAAAAACAAACAATGGAAAAGTTAAACCAGTTCTGAATTATAATGATTTCAGAGTTTCATGGAAATGATTATATTGCATCAAACTATCCATTAAATCACAAAAATTACAATAAGTGGAACAGTTAATATTAAACCAGTTCTGTATAAGAATATCGCTTCAACTTCACTCTAACATATTATCACATTTCTATTGAAATAATTATATTGAAGTTAACACCATGCATCGTATCAGAGAGAATGACAAACAACAGAGGAACATTTCGGCTAGTTCTAAATTATAGTTATTTCAGTTTTATGTAAATCTATTGCAGATAAAACCAACTACCATAATAGAAACATTTACAAACAGCAGAGCAGCTAATACTAAAACAGTTCAGAATAATAACAAGTTAATTATTTATTTAAATTAAACTTCACTCTAATTACCTTCACATATTATTTGCATATTTCTAAGAAAATAATTATATTGAAGTAAAACATCGTTCATTGTATTGCAAAGAATAAAAAACAATAGTGGGACAGTTAACCCATTAACTATGTGTGTACTAAAAGTGACTGGGAACCAATGCAGATCATTGTTAAAGTGTTAAATATAACAATGTGGAACACATGACTTCAATTTGTAACGTGTCACCAACACGACATATCCGTTTTGAGATTTCTGCTTCTCTTGTACCCTCTAACCAACTAAACTATAATAAGCACACTGACCTTAAACTATCAGTGGGAATAACAAACGGCAAAGCAGAGGACTGGTCACCTGATCTCATAAGCAGAGGCCAAGAAAATGAAATCACTACGACTTCATACCCATGGCTGCCCCAGGTTTAGCATACGGGACTGCTCTTCTTCTTCTACTTATAATATATTAACATTGATATAGAAATAATATTAGCTTTTTCCTATCCTATGTCCTGTCCCATGGACATTTTAAAATTGGAGTTGAAAATTCTCTGACCCATGGCAGGTGACATAAAGCTAACCTTTGTCTGTTGTTATCCTTTGGCTGGTGTGATGGGCCAATATGCAGTAATGCATAACTCTTGTGTCCTGTTGCATACATACATACATATAAATATGTACATACATACATACATACATACATACATACATACATACATGCATGCATACATACCATACATACATACATGCATGCATACAGACCCCATACATCCCTACTGGTCCAGAGGCATGTCCAAATAGTAATTTAGTAGATATGCAGTTCATATTCAGTAAAATATTAGGGTATGAAGTGCTAGCGGCTTCATTTTCTTAAGAAGGCAGATGGCCAATCCTAGCGTTCAATGTCCAATATTCAGTGTATGGTCAATGTACTTAATATAGCTTCGTTGATACGAGATATGACAGAAGAAGCAGAACTCTTGAAACGGATATCTGCCCTGGTTATGACATGTTACCAATTGAAGCCGTATGCTCCATATTGCTATATTTAACACTTTAACAATGAGCTGTATTGATTCCCAGTCACTTTTAGTACACTCTTGCCGTTAAAGTGCTAAAACATGGCTTTACTATTCCACTTCAAACATATTAACATAAATATGCAATTAATATTAAAAATAATGAAACCCAAAAGAATGAAAACCAGTGCATTCTATTGCTATCATAGCAAAATAAAGTTAAAGTATTTAAACACTAAACATCTTAAATATCTAATAATTTCACCATACAACTAGTAGTAAGAAATATATGTCACACTTAGTGCCTACATACGACTGTCTATGCACAATTAAAATACATTAAAATTAAATTATACATGAATATATTAGCCAATACTTTACCGTTATTCTACACTACATTAGGCTTCCTCAGAGAGAGCCTTTGGTTATAGGATTCCTCTGATTATTGGCTGCAGTAAACAATTACTTTAGCAAACAAGTAATAAATATAGTTCCACACTGAAGCATAATCTAAATTTAATAAATACTAAGGCAAGAGATGACGTCTACAGGTCTGCTGCAGTTTAAACTAATGATGCCACTCAGTGTGGAATGGTAGACTCGTTGCTGGTTGAATGATAAGGCTTTGATGCTTCATTGTTGATCCTCGTTCCTCTGTGGAATGATAAGGCCGTTACTCCCCGTTCCTCTGTGGAATGATACGGCCGCCGCTCCTCCTTCCTCTGTAGAATGATAAGGTCGTTGCTCCTCGTTCCTCTGTGGAATGATAAGGCTGTTACTCCCCGTTCCTCTGTATAATGATACGGCCGTTGCTCCTCGTTCCTGTGTGGAAGGATAAGGCCGTTGCTCCTCGTTCCTGTGTGGAATGATAAGGCCTGTGCTCCTTGTTCCTCTGTGGAATGATAAGACTCCTCGCTCCTCTGTGGAATGATAAGGCCGTTGCTCCTCTTCAGGCTCACCGCCGTAACAAAACACAACCATGACAGCATTATGTTGCTATATTGCGCATTTAGATACAGACACACAAATTCATTTGATAGAATTAAGGCACTGTTAGTCGCATAATTATAAGTGCATATAATTAAACACCATTTATCAAGTACATTGACTTGTGCACACAAAACACACACACACATCTATATAATACATCACCTCTTGCTTTTATATACTGGAACTTCTATTGACCAATGACCACAATGCCCAGGATTTTGCCAATGGTCTGTGAAGTTGCCTGCTCTTGAATTTCAGTCTTGCTACATGCCTGTATATCACCTAAATGTGAATATCACAAAGACGATCAGACCTGAAGCCCACCAACCATGAATTTTTATGTTAACGTACAGGTCCATGAGTGAGGGTGATCTGTTCTCGCCACCTCATCTTGCCACCAGAAGTCCAGTCAGTGTATATGCTTGCAAGGTAAAACAGACATTTCAATACCTGTGTAACCTGGAGTGGATTTAAATACCCAATCTCAAGGTTGACAGCCTAGTATGCCAACGATTGACTATTCAAGCCAGAGGTCACTGTCGAAGGACCTTGAGCAAGTCCTTCACTTAACTGCTCAGAGCCAGCAATGTTCTGCTGTCTGGTCATGTCCACACTTGTGAACTTTGAAAGGAGGGTAATATCAAATACAATTGTACTGTACCGTATTGTATTGACTACTGTGCACCCATTTGAATATAACCTAAGACATTAACACATACAAAAGTTATCTAAATGTATGTGAGGTAACAAATTTGCTACTATTTTCATACTTTCAGTTAAACAGACCAAGATATCGATAGTTTAAAAGGTATGTCAAAACTGGCACATGCAGACATTCACTACTATTCAATAACATAACTCCCAGTACCATAAAACAGTCTTAGTCATACAGTTAAATAAATTATATTATCATTTTAATAATATTAATAACTTCTACAGCGCCTGTATATAATGCACAAGACAACAACCGATGGCACACAAAAACCATGTTGTCGTCATATCAACATCCAGGTCGGTCTGTTGAGAGACAGCCTACGGTGGATAAACAATGTGAAAAAGTGAAGTTTTAGGCTGATAGCAAAATGGATTTGTGACTGAGCAGAACGAGCCAAACACGAGAAAGGATCTTGCTGAAAAGTGATAAGACTGTTGAATATGCACGATTCGATGGAAGTGGAACGAGAAGCAGAGGCAAGCCGAGACTACGCTAGATAGATAGGCCAAATACTGTTTAAATGAAGACATTTATTCGTACCCATCGCAGCCAAAATGGTTGGCGTCAGGAACTGAATATATATTATATATATATATACATAATTATATACGCATGCTATAATGTGCATATACACTCACCTCTAAAGTCTTGTAACAAATGCCGACTTCTACTAGAACGATCCAAAACGGATAAATTACAACAACTGACCGTTTTATAATTTAAATTTTCAATAAAACCCCAACACAGGTTTCCTTGTTTGAAATTCCGCCACTTGTATTATTCAGCGATCTGATAGGCTGTAGAACGCTAGGGCAGCATTTAGGTCATCTCCGTCCATCGCCCTCTCCCACACCCCTCCCGTGACCCTCTCCCTCATCCACCTCCTCAGCCTACAACGGTGGTGTCGCTTGTTTTCCGATTGAATCCACCGCTGCGCCTTAATTACCCCTCCAAACCTCCCACCACGACTCTGACACGCGGCCCAATTTCGACAAGTCTGCGCAACACGAGGGCCAATGCTGGTCCTTCATCTCACTGTCGGCAAAGTCTGGCTCACCGTGTGCAAGACCAAGGCCCACAGAATTTTGCGACAGTCATTGAAATCATGGCAAAGTAGAGGAACGACCACACTAGGCCGACGCCTCGAGAAAGCCGCCGGGTGCCGCCAGTGGCCCGCAGAGGGAGCGATGGGGGAAGGCTGTCTGGGAAGCTAGACTAAGATTGTAGTCGTCTTAAGTTAGCTTTGGAGTTGGAGTTAAATTTAAAACAGGATTACAGTTGGCTATACCTAGATTCAGAATTTTTAATGGGGCTACATTTGGCTATAGACTTCGCTTTAGGCATAGATCTGAATTTGGAGTTAAGGCTAGAATGATGATACTTAACGCAGCACGCTAGACTAGGATTAAAACTGGCTGGAGTAAGGATCACAGTTCAAGTTAGAGTCACGATCAAAAGCAAGGAATCCGATGCATCCGTGTATCCTGTATAGTAGTGTATTGTATCTGCAGACAGTACGTGTATGATTAGGCCTAATTATTAAATGCTTGTCTGGATGTTAGGCCTATTGATCGATGGGAGTGCTTCTCAGGTTTACAACGAATCCCGTTGGTTTGACTTGCCAAGGCACAGAGTGTTATTGATGGTCCTGAAATGATTCTTAGCTAGGCCCTATACCAGTCCAATGACATTTTCTGAAGTTAAAGTGGGGCAAGTTTCTCATGGTGACAGCGTGTTAAGCTGAAAACTTTTCGATGACCTTTTCTTCGTCACTTCCACCGTTGAGGGCCGAGTATCACTTTCAACTCTAGTAGAGTTAGGCTACTCTACAAAAACTCTCAGGGTCTTTTGTTAAGTCATCGAAGCAACTGCAATGAAGTCCGCTTTCCTAGTCATCTGCCTTCTTAATTCGCGAACCTTTCTAGCTATACCTGAAGCTGGGACTATTATTACAGACGGGATTCTAAATGGATGAAAATTGGGTCATTGCCCTAGATTATGTCTGTGACGCTGATTTTACATCCGGGACCTTTGCAGGTCAGATCAGTTTTAGTCCCGTTTCTTTTCTGGACGATTGTCGTAACGAAACAAAAGCGACTTAATTCAATAAAAATAATTTTCAACGTATGCATCTTGTAAATTACTAAAAACAACGACGAGAATGATTCATTTGGCTTTGTTTGCGTTTGCTCCGTCGAGAGTATTTATCCTGCTAAGTGCCCGGATGACAGTGTAATCTAAAAATAGATGGTCACATACATCGCCCGCGATGTTTTAGAAAAGACGATCTCTGATTGGCTGACATATTGCCGCTTCGTATCCCGTCTGTAATAATAGTCCCAGCCTGAAGCTTTGCAACCAGTCGATCCTCTCGATCGTTATCATTTCCTGGATCCTACTCCTTTTCTGTTTCACAAAGTTTTTGCAAACTTTCATTTTTTGTTTCCAGTTGCTCAGCTATTGTTACACGAATTCTGTTGAGAATTTTCACCCAAACCAGTTTTGAGGGTCAACTGAAGGGCGTGGCCCTAAATCAAATGGGTTTGGGAACTTTGGGGTAATGACTGAATTGACTTTTCTGGATTCGTTCTTGCGTTGATCATGAATGACTATAGCCAAATGCAAGGCTTGGACGTAGAATTTAACTATGTAATAATTTTATTTAATTAATATTATGGATTAACTTAAGTTTCATAATCAAGTTCTTCGGTTCGGTTTAGCTCATTTTTTAAATTTTAACGATTCCTTGTTTTTAAGCTTCTTCAATTTAAAATAAATATTAATCGTTGTTTCTGGTATACATTGCCCGCTGTCCAATTCTGCTTCTATCCTCGGCTGAGGTGTATCCCCACCAGGCTGGGACAGCATACATCAAGCGAGAGATAGTGGTGGCATCAGTTACAACCTGCAGGGCCTCAGAGGATAGGCCATGTGATCTTAGGGTCCGTAGTGCATGGAGGGAGCCCGAGCAAGAGGCCAAGATCTCATCGACGTGAGAGGTAGCTCTGAGATCTGATCGAATTGTGACGCCAAGGATCTTCATCGTAGTCACTCTTGTGACGCCACTAAGTGGCGCTGGTGGTTCCACGTTAGCGCGTCGATGGATGATCATCTCTCGAGACTTTCCTTTGTTCAACTGAAGGTTGTTCACTTCTGCCCAGCTCTTCACTGATTCCAGCTCCTCCTGGACAGTATCCCTCATCTTGGATCCAACCAACAGGTACGAATCATCGGCAAACTTGATTATAAGATTCTCCGAATGTACTGGTTGGAGGTCCGAGGAATTCACAATGAAATCGGCTGGACCAACACCCGACCCCTGCACAATACTGGCACTGATTGATGCGAGCTCAGACAACCGACCTTGAAACTTCGTTGTATGCCGTCGTTCTCTGAGGAATTCAACTAACCAATTGTATATGCAGTCGGGGATATCCAGTCTTGATAGCTTCTTGATAGGTACCTTCCGATCTAGCAAACTGCATCACCTCAAAAGTAGCCTAATGGACAATAGCTGCACAAACTAGTGACAACTGACCAGACAAAATGTGAAATGTAGATTTGGGCATCATCAGCAGAGAAATGATGCCCTATATAGCGAGCGATTGTCAAGCAGTGCTCCTATAGCGGCGTGGTGTATTATAAACAACAAAGGACCAAGCACGGAATCGTGTGGAACGCCACGTGTCAAAAAAACAACTAGACGAATAGATACCATTTAAATCTTCAGACTCAGTGTGTGAAGTAAGATCAGTAGCAAACCAAATCAGTGCAGAACCAGAAACCCCAAACCAGTGTTACAGAAGATGTGAAAAGGTAATGGTCAAATGGTCTACTATGCAGCGCCGAGCATTCTCTGTTGTTGGTCCAACTGTACTCCAACAGCCTGGAATGACTTGCCATCTTTCCTTCGCCTATCTCCTCGTATTCACTCGGCTTCCTTCTACGCCCTATTGAAGACTTTCTCTATGATCAGGCCTGGCTTGGGATCGCCTCTGAGTAGAACCCTTGAAGAGGCGCTATATAAATTCTATGATTGATTGATTGATCGATTTAAAGGAATCGAGAGCAACAGATAGGTCAAGAATAAGAAGCGCCTTCCCCCAACCTTCCTTCATCAATAGAGCACAGGATGTCATTATCATAGGCGCCGACTTTTAGTAAAAGGTACTGGGGCAAGAATTTCGTTCCAATGATTCCGTGATCGGACGATCCCATCGCCTATCCTGCTCAAGGGCCGTTTTATCCTATAGGCACACCTGTGCCAACGGCCTACGAACCTTTCAAGGGCCTACGAAAGTCTGAAATGAGATATTGAAAAATAAGCTTAATGATTGAATTTGACTCGAAAATGAAAAAAGGAGATTTCAATTTCTAAATTAATATTTTTGTAACTGTACTGAAATAGTTTAACTTTAAGATAGGCCTATTAACTTAAAGTTAAGTTGAGTTGTGCAACAGCCTAGAGCCCTAGACTATGTGAACTTTACAGCTGTTTGCATTAGCAAAATCTTAGAACAACAAACTAGGTGAAACGCCCGTAAGTGTACAGTGAGTCATGTCTATTTTGGTACCTTGTATTAAGCTGAATAATACAGTAGGATGCCTACCTTTTGTATTTAAAATCACGTTTTTCCTTGCAGTGGCTCTTCCATTTGTCCCCACGCACCAACATGTTGCAGCAAACTTCTAAGCATTGCAACTTCGCAATCCGCTTTTCTCGTGGCATTTCACTAGAATACTGTAATTATCTATCGGTAGGCTATTCACGATAACGATTACTTAGACCAGTGATGGCCAACCTGTGGCACGACAGCCTATGACGAGTGATACGGAGGACTTTGGAATTTTATGAAAAATTATGCTGGGTTGTTTAGTTTAGATTTTAGAATATATCTATTTAGAATCTTAGGCCCCCTCCGTAGCTCCGTAGCTGCAGCGCCCGAGGGCTGGGTCGGCCTGAAGCTACAGACAGATGCAGCACAGGGGCTCGAAGTCGGCAGGGAAGAGGTCAGCGGCAGGGTCATCAGTCGGCAGGATGTCAAAGTCCAATTTCTCCACCGCATATTTCTACTATGCAGAGATAAGAAGCCCAACTTGTTCCCAGTGAAGGATCGTAGGATCCAGGCCCACCGAAAGGGGTGGGAGGGGGCAGAGGGCAAATGCCCAGAAACCTAATGCCTTTTAAAATATTACTGACACTTAACCACATTAAGTTTAAACTTCAAGCATCTTAATTATTTAATTATTACCTTACTGCATGGTACGATATTTTATAAATGTAAACTCCCCCCTAATTTCTCAATGAGATCTTCCTCCACCCCTATTTCTTTGGTGGAGCATTTGCTCCAAGGTTTACATGGTGTAGACGCCCCTGTATGTAAGCATGGGGGGACGGAGGGATTAGAGAGAGAGAGAGACAGCTAGCATTGACATGCCATGCAAGATTGACCTTAAAAAATTGACCCTCACTGCGATGGAGCGAAGTGTCTTACTCTCAGGCTGTATAGGCTAAACGTTCCCAAGTGCAACCGATCGAGTCATCCCCATACAAAACGCATGCGCAGTGAATGATTCACCCTCGATATGAAACTCTACCCAACATAACTACTGTAGTTTCAGCGCTCAGACAGATGAAACATGTCCATCAACGAATTAGGCTATCACACATGCGGCCTGCCATTTTCTAAGAGTCTCTGGTATGTAGGCATATCAAATTTCTAATGCAGGCTGCCGTTAAACCCGAGCCACACAGAGTTTTATAAGCGGCTTTTGATATGGCATTTTTCTGAACATGGAGGCCGCAGAGGCGCTCCTTGTTCTTTAACTAAAAATGAATAAGTTTTATTAAGCATTTTGAATTTTCAATGGCCCAAAAAGTACTGGGGCGAAACTATACTCTCGCCCCAGAACCTTGGCGAGTACTGGGGCGAAAGTCCCTGTTGCCCCTGTGGAGTCGGCGCCTATGGTCATTATGTGCAGCAATTAAGAAATGCAGATTCTGTTGAATGAAAATTACGACGTCCTGCAGATGAAAATGGCGAGATAAGTGAGTTGGAAGACAAGTGAGTTGGAAGATAAGTGAGTTGGAAGATAAGTGAGTTGGAAGATAAGTGAGTCTCTGCAGGCGATTCATAATTAATCGTTCGAGCATTTTAGACACAAAATTTAAAGTGAAGATGAATATGATATGGTTGTCATGAGCTAGAGAAGGCTTTCCACTCGAAACTAGTCTCTGCTTTTCAAGAACTCTTATCCTGACTCATCTGATCCTGTACCTACCAATCCTCGACCTAAAAGACACCCGCCTTAACATCTGCTGTGCCCTCTCTGATCCCCTGGAAACCGGACTCGGACCTCCCTCGGTCTACTCTTTTGGACAACCCCTCTGATTAGACGCAGCGCTCGTGAATAAGCTGGTGCCCTGCGCTTGGCTTTCGAGTGGCGCTTTAGAAGTTTGGAGATTACGATTACGATTTCTTTAGCAGAGGATGGACTATTGCGTGAGCCAAAGCAGATGGGAGGAATCTGTCCTGCTACGAGAAATTGCTTGTTCCAACATGAGACTCTTTCGGAAGAGTAATCGTGCTTTTGTTTGGTGATGAAAAGGTCGGCTTTTGCGAAACCTTGGCAAGATATTTTCATTCATTCATTCCAGAGCATTTATATAGCGCCTCTTCAAGAAGCTACTCAGAAGCGCTCCCGGCCCAGCCACGACTAAAGAAAAAGACTTGAGGGACTTGTAGAACCCTGCTGGATGGCTCACAAGTAAAGAGCTGAGCTTAAGCGGGAGGCCATTCCAGGTGGGAAGTCCCACAACCGAAAAAGCACGGCGCTGCTTAATGGCCAAGCGTGCCCTTGGAACTAGCTCACCCCTCGTCGTAGAACGAAGTGCCCGACGCGCTGCAACGTAGGACACCAGAGCCGTATATATGAAAGAGTTAGGCCAGGTACAGCCAAAGACCGGTCCCGGTTCCTGATTGGCCTGGTTGGTCACGTGGTTACCGGCCACCATCTTGATTCCAGTCGAAGCATGGTGTGAGTCGAAGCGATTGATGAGTGTGTCTTTACTCATACCATAAAGCCTTGTTGCGATGCTTTTAATTGCTCGAATCGACATGAAACTGGGTTTCGGTTGTTCCGCTTTCCGAGCAACAAGACTCGCTGTGCTTTGTGGATGGCGAAAGTGAAGAGAGACAACTGGAAGCCGACGTCGTGTTCAACTCTATGCGAGGTAGGCATCGTGGCAAGCTTATAGAATCGGGGGGCTGAAGGACATAGTGCGTAAGTTTACCGTCGTCGTGAGTGTCGGTTAGGGTCAGGTTAGGCGTCGTGAGGGTCGGTTAGGGTCAGGGTTAGGGTTAGTGTCGTCATTAGAAAAACTGGTACCGTCCGGCGTCTGTACAGCATGCCCAAATAAAAGATACTGTATAATCCTTCAGCCCACGATACTATAAGTTTGCCCGCAGCGTTTACTTTTGGCGTCCCCAGTTTACTTGATTTAGGCATATGAATCGCAGGCATGATACTGGATGAATTTACCTTGCAGGGATGTATTCACAAATTTTAAGGCAAGCATTTAGTATCGGGGTGCGTAAGTTTCCGGGCATCGGAAGGTATCTTTTGGCATGCTGCGCGTAAGGTACGATGTCTTCTAAAGACGACACTAACCCTGACCCTCACGACGCATAACCTTACCCTAACTGACTCTCACGACGACTAAAATGACGGAAGAAAATACATGCACCCCGATACTAAATGCTTGCCAATTATAATTTGTGAAGGTTAAACACATACTATCCTCTCTTGT
>JACEVL010003784.1:0-12338 GCA_020284085.1 Aporrectodea caliginosa
CACCACCATCATCAACATTATCGTCAGCATCATTTTCGTCTTCGTCATCGTTTTCGTCAATGTCGTCATCCTATGTCCTGATACGTACAGGCGTTCATTAATATAGCTCATTCTCACATCAGTCCATCTTAATCCGTAATCTGTATGGGACAATCCTTTCAGAGCAGGGTAGGCTACTACCTGAATTTTCCTGAGGTGTGGGATGACGTGTCCTGGAATCTCCGTAGATCTTGTCGAACTGGTTGAGGTCGTCCTCCATCTGGTTCAGGTACCCAATGATGTCATCGATGGCGTGGTTGACCTCACCCAACTGAACGAGGATCTCCTGGAGATGACTCTGCGATCATCAAACAACCAACACGCACATCTACTATCCGGGGATCTTTCGACAGAGGACAGACAGACGGATACACAGACAGACGGATACACAGATAAAGGAGATAGACGAGGCGGACAGACATATGGGCAGACAGATACAAAGAACAGAAACAGGGAGAGAGAGAGACAAATAGACAGACAGATAGACAAACAGATAGACAGACAGACCCCAAAGAGACAGACTTTTATAGACAGACAGGCAGACAGACATATAGACGGACAGATAAGAGACCCCCCAAGAAAGACAAACAGGCAGATGGAGCATTATAGACAGACAGACAACCAAACACGCAGCAACACGTTGACAGACAGACGACGGCTACCTCTCTGTCTTCGACGGACTTGAGCAGGTGGCTCCATCTTTCGTTGACCTCTCTTTGACCTGTGTGGCGAGGGTGTCGACATGATGGGTGATTCACTCATGTACTGATCCCAGATTGTCTATGTCAGCATGTTGACAGTTAGATGACAATAAGTCAGACAAACAGGCAGATAGGGTCAGACAGCTGAACACGCAGCAAGACCTTCACAGACATCCAAAAGAGACAACGACGGCTACCTCTCTGTTATCGACGGTCATTTAGCAGGTGGCTCCATCTTACGTTGACCTCTTTTGAGCTATGGAAAATACCCGCTGTGCGTCAACAACATTGTTTACAGCTAAGGGAAAATTCTGCCACGGACTGTCAATAGCGGACCAATGCATGTATCAATAATCTACGCGTTCTACAGGACTTTCCAGGGAAAAGTACGATGACGTCATAGAACCTTCTAGAATCCATCAGAACCCTATATATAAGATACAGTGTGTGTACAAAAGAGCCTGTTGACGAAGATTTATGCACGTTGATAAAGTGCTCTTGTAACGATATTTGATTGAAGTTCAATCGAGACCAGCCAACCTGTGTGCTGTCTGCGATTGTGATATTTGACGGGCTGACTTAAATTTAACTTATTTGATTCTTTCTGTTAATAAAGATCTTTTAAGTTTCCTTCGTTTGTTCGTCGTCGTGTTCGAGAGGCTCGACCGCGACATTTCTGGTGGCAGCGGTGGGATCATCGGTGTTGGATCCGGTGAAGAAGAAGAAGCGAACCGGAGGAGGAAGGAGTCAACCCGAAGAGACGGTCTGCTCAGGCAACGGGCGGATCGAGAGACGGTCTGTTCAGACAGTGAACGGATCGAGACGCCTTTCTACCGTGAAGGACGGGTGATCGGCAGACGACAGCTGACGGACGAAGCGCGTCGTTCGGCTGAGACGGCAGAAGACAGCAGTCAACATACGGGTAAGATCCTGGGTGTTGTCGGGCTGGGAAGGAGAGAAGAAAGTGGAGTTGCAGCCGAGTTTGGGGCGGCTATTGTCTTTCTTTCCTATTTTCTGCTGATTGTTTCTTTGTAGTTTGATCCATCGTAAGGATCGAGGCCAGGCTTGCGCGAGCTTGTGTAGCTTTTGCGTACTTGGCGAGTGCACTTCTTTGGCTACTGCGTAGTTAGCGTGGTGTGGAATTACTGCGTAGTCACACTTTGTTTTGTGTGGAATTTTCCTTTTGTGTGGCGTGTCTCCTGCGTGGTGTCTGTTTCTTTGTTGTCTACTGTTGATTGACTGTTTGTAAAAATGGAAGCGTTGACAGCAGAGATGCAGGCGAACATTCATAAAAGGTCGTCTGAGCGCCTTAGGATATATCTTATAAAGGCAGGAAGGGACGAAGATGAGGTTATGACTTGGGATAGGAATACATTGATGGAAGAATGGGCCTTGGAGATAGGAAAGAAGGAAGAAGAATTCAAGGCTAGTCCAGCATCTCCAGAAGAGACCGCTTACGAACTGCAGAAGCGCCGTCTGGAGTTCGAAATCCGTAAATATGAGGAACAGAAGGAGAAGGAAGAAAGGGAGGAAAGGAGGAGAGAGGAAGAAAAGAAAGAACAGAAGGAGAAGGAAGAAAGAGAAAGGAAGGAACAGAAGGAGAAGGAAGAAAGGGAGGAAAGGAGGAGAGAGGAAGAAAAGAAAGAACAGAAGGAGAAGGAAGAAAGAGAAAGGAAGGAACAGAAGGAGAAGGAAGAAAGGGAGGAAAGGAGGAGAGAGGAAGAAAAGAAAGAACAGAAGAGAAGGAAGAAGAGAAAGGAAGGAACAGAAGGAGAAGGAAGAAAGAGAAAGGAAGGAACAGAAGGAGAAGGAAGAAAGGGAGGAAAGGAGGAGAGAGGAAGAAAGGAAGGAACAGAAGGAGAAGGAAGAAAGAGACAGGAAGGAACAGAAGGAGAAGGATGAAAGAGAAAAGAAGGAACGGAAAGAGAAGGAAGAAAGGGAGAAGAAGGAAAAGATGGAAGAACAAACTATTAGAAATTCTTTAGCAAGCCGCACTAAGCGTTATAGTGATGCACTTAAGAATGTTCTTTGGAAATTCCCCTCCGACCCTATAGAAATTCCAGGTTTCTTTGATCACTTGGATGGTTTGTTTAATGTGTATGAGGTGGATGAAGATGTTAGAGCAAAATTATTGTTGGCTAATTTGAGTGAAAGAGCTAAGGCATTAACTATGCGCCTAACTAAGGAACAGCTCAATGATTACAAATTCTTGAAGGAGTTTTTGCTAAGGGAATTTAAGATAAGCCCTTCAACCCTTAGAACCCGATTTTGGACGATGCATAAAGCATCGGACGAATCTTTTACGATCTATTCATCCAAATTGCGTGTTGCTCTTATGTATTATCTGAAAAGCAGAAAGATAACTGACGAGTTTGATAAACTTGTAAGTTTACTGGTGGCGGATCGGCTCAAGGAGTCCTTGTCGAAGGCTTGCTTGGATTATATCTTGGCCCAAGAAAAAGAGGAGTGGTTGAACTGTGAAGATATAGCTAATGCAGCTGACATTTATGTAGCGTCGCATGATGGTGGGAGTGACTTGGTGTACCGTAGTCATCCGACACCGAAGTATAACAATTGGACGAGAAGTCAACCACAAGTCCAAGTCAATAACCAGACAGCTCAACCCAAGTCTTTCAAACCGGAAGTAAGGGGTGAAGCCAAGATAGGTGCGAAGATGTCTCAGGAGGAGGCCAAGGTGAAGGGTCTCTGTTTCTTGTGTCATCAGAAGGGTCATAGGGCAAAGGAGTGCCCGACCAATCGAAGTTATAAAAAGGTGGGTGCTTGTATGGTTGGGAACCCAACTAAGGAGGTGATCGACTCATCGGTGGAGAAGGTCAACGTGGCGCATGAGATATCTGAACAGGTAAGGCAAGGGAATTTATTGGACAACCTCGAACCAGTAAAATCGGAAATTGCGGTAAGAGTATATGATAATAGTATTGATGGACTACATGAGAGGTCGTATATCAATGTACAGATTGAAGATCTCCCTTCTCAACCAGCGTTATCTGATTCAGGAGCGGAAATTTGTTGTATCGATAAGAAGTTAATTGAGTCACTGAACTTGCCTGTGATTAAACGGATTAACATAATCGGTTTTCAGGGAGAAGGATGTAAGGCAGATGTAGTATACCTACAATTGAAATTAGCTAATCCATCGGAAGGAACGACGAATATTGCGCCATCTTTGTGCGTCATGTTTGCTGTAGTCCCTGAACTAAATGAACGGGTTATTCTAACACCCCATATTGTAGACCTATTAATGGAGAGTTCGGAATATGTAGTGATGGCGGTTGGTGTAGATCGATCAGTACAGGTAAATGAAGAGGTAAAGGAAGATAAAATTGAGAAGGATAACAACAACGAATCCCTGCAGTCAGACGTTAAGGATGAGGAAGTGAATGAATCTTCCCAGGAGCAACCAGTTGATGATTCAGATAATTTCCTTGATGTTGAGTCGACAGAGTTTAAATCTGGTGAGGAAAAAGCGGATAATGATACTTTGTTGCGAGAGCAACAAAATTGTCACAATCTTAAACCTTGCTGGCAACAAGCGAATCAGAATAAAAATAATTTCTTTACAGACAATAATCTCTTGTACCATAAAGGGGAGATTATGGGACATAAGGTAAATCAATTGTGTCTACCGGAAGATAGAATTGGGGTTGTCTTGCGAGTAGCACACGATGCCCCATGTGCTGGGCATATGGCTTTTAAGGCAACGAGAGCCCGGATCAAATTAAACTTTTGGTTTCCGAGAATGGATGAGAGAATTCGCGAGTATTGTGCATCTTGTCAAATTTGTCAACTTAGAACTCCAGTTAAAGTTGCAGATCGAGTCCCGATTACTCCTATTCCGAGGGCGGATGAACTCTGTTTTAACCATCTAAATATGGATTGTATTGGCCCTATGGTAGTGACTGGAGAATCTAATAAATCGAAACCTAAGTACAATTATGCTTTAGTTCTGGTGGACAAATTTTCTCGTTGGCCGATGGCCTATCCCCTTAGATCGTTGAACGCAAAGGGAGTCTGTGAAGCTCTGTTGCAAGTTTTCACAACTTTTTCTATTCCAAGAATCATTAGTTCGGATTGTGGCACCAACTTTACTAGCCGTTTGACGAAGGAATTCCTGCAGCGAATGGGTTGTAGTCCCAGATTCAATACCCCTGGACATCCCGAGGCAGCCGGATTGGTTGAAAGATGCAACCAGAGCTTGAAAACCATGATCTTTAAACTCGCTCAATCTGATCCTCGTGGATGGCACCAATTGCTACCCTTCGTTCTCTGGAGCCTTAGAGAAAAACCCTCAGGCACGACTCATATCTCGCCTTTCACTATGGTTTATGGAACTCTTCCTCGTGGTCCACTTAGTGTGTTGAAGGAATCATGGGCGGGCGAACGGAAATTACCTCTTAACTTAGGTAAATCACCTGAAGAGTACCTCCAATCACTGAAAGAAAACCTCGAATTTGCGAAAGCTTATGCGGATTACTATAGTGATATAGAATTGAAACGGTATGCAGATTATTATAACTTGCGCAGTACTGACAGAAAATACGAAGTTGGAGATAAAGTAGCAGTATTAGCACCAGATTTTGGTAGTTCTAAATTTTATAGTCGATGGCAAGGACCTGCAACCGTGGTCAGAGTTAAATCCCCGTATTCCTATATAGTAGAAATAGAGGGAAAACAAAGACATTTACACGCTAATAAGATCAAGCGGTACCATGAACGACTCGAACAAGCAATGATTAATAGCTGTTCAATAATTGTTGATCAAGATGAGGAATTTGGTGTAGTAGAGGTTGTAGATCAGGAAGAACGTGAACAAGTGAGCCCGAGTAAGCGTATTGATCCTTTGATCATGGCGCATCTGTCAGAAGAGGAACAAAAGCAACTCTTTGAGGTTTTGGATCGACATTCGGCAGTATTCGTGGATAAACCTGGGTACTGTCCAGTATTAGAACATGAAATCAAAATAACTCCTGATTTCACTCCTAAGCGTTTAAAGGCATATAAGGTCCCGGAGCTACTTAAACCTGAAGTGCAACGCCAGATAGAAGAAATGTTGTCCTTAGGCATAATTCGACCATCGAAAAGTGAAATGGCCAGTCCGGTAGTTTGCGTTTTAAAGGGACCCAAGGGTCAAAATGGCGTTCGTTTAGCAATCGATTATCGCCATGTTAACAAGTATTCTCTAGGTGATTGTTATCCGACCCCAGACATTGCTGACGTCTTACAGAAGGTGGGACGGGCAAAGTTCATTAGTGTTTTCGATGCAAAATCAGGATATTGGCAAATCCCGGTTCGGAAAGAACATCAATGGCTTACAGCATTCGTATGTGATGCAGGACTTTTTGAGTTCACAAGAATGCCGTTTGGACTCAAATCCGCTAGCAATACTTTTATTCGTGCTATGACCCAAGTTTTACATCCAGTCCGAAGTTTTACCGAACCATTCGTTGATGACATGGCAGTGGTTTCAATGAATTGGAATGACCATTTGGAACATCTAGAGAAATTCTTGCAAACTGTTGAGGAGACAGGACTTACTTTGAATTTAAGGAAATGTAATTTTGCACAGAACAAAATAAAGTTTGTTGGCCATATAGTAGGGTCAGGTTGTATCGAACCTGATCCAGGCAAGATCGCTACGATCAATGATATCCAACCTCCGACGACAAAAAAGGACGTTAGAAGGATTATGGGTTTTTTCAGTTACTTTAGAAATTTTATACCTGCTCTCGCTGAGAAAGCACGAGTAATAACTGACTTGACACGAGATAACGTGCCTACGAAAGTGCCTTGGGAGCAAAAGCATCAAGAGGCACTAGATAAGTTAAAAGATGATCTCAGAAAAGCTACACAATTACATACCATTGATTTCACTAAGGAATTTGGTTTAAGTGTAGATGCAAGTGCCACCGCGGTCGGGTGTTGCTTGTTTCAGTGGACCGAAGAAGGTCATGAAAAACCAATTGCTTTTGCTAGTCTTAAACTCACGGACACACAGATGCATTGGTCTACAATTGAGAGAGAAGCTTTTGCAGTAATTTGGGCACTTAAACGATTCCGGTCGTGGATATTCTTATCAAGGATAATCATTTATTCGGATCATAATCCTTTGTCTTATCTTACGGATGCAAGCCCCAAGAGCGCGAAACTGACTCGTTGGGCATTAGCATTACAGGAATTTAACGTAGACTTCCGTTATCGTCCTGGGCGTCAGAACACGGTAGCTGATTTCCTTTCTCGGTTGTGACTCGGGACATGAGGGAAAGGGGAATAGCCCGACACCCGAGGATCGAGCCCGAAAACTGTGTAGATAAGTTGATTTAATGATGTGTTTTGTTTTGTTTGTACATGTTATGACGAGATGGGATCCGACGACTCAGCTTGATTGTGATGACCCGTTCGAGATGGTGCTGAAGACGTGTCATCATCTGAGGGCGGAGGGAATGTCGTGGTCTACGCTGATACGTGCAGCTATGGAAAATACCCGCTGTGCGTCAACAACATTGTTTACAGCTAAGGGAAAATTCTGCCACGGACTGTCAATAGCGGACCAATGCATGTATCAATAATCTACGCGTTCTACAGGACTTTCCAGGGAAAAGTACGATGACGTCATAGAACCTTCTAGAATCCATCAGAACCCTATATATAAGATACAGTGTGTGTACAAAAGAGCCTGTTGACGAAGATTTATGCACGTTGATAAAGTGCTCTTGTAACGATATTTGATTGAAGTTCAATCGAGACCAGCCAACCTGTGTGCTGTCTGCGATTGTGATATTTGACGGGCTGACTTAAATTTAACTTATTTGATTCTTTCTGTTAATAAAGATCTTTTAAGTTTCCTTCGTTTGTTCGTCGTCGTGTTCGAGAGGCTCGACCGCGACAATAACCATAACCATAGTTCTTTTATTGCTTCAAGTAACAAAACATCATATTTATACATCAATAAATATTGCTGGCCTTACCCATAATATGTATTTCCACTCCTAAAGCTACTAACTATATATTGCATGGATAGGACCCACAGATTATTGACATCTTTTGGCAACAAAGATCGTTGACATCGAGAGAAATTATTTTTGAACAGTTAGTAGTTTCAATTTAACGACACTGTGGGATAACAAAGATCATTAGTCCCCTAGCCAGGATAAAGGAGGAGGGCAAGCCTGGCAACCCCTCCTCTTTATCCTGGCTAGGACCAGCACTGTCAGAGTACAGTGGCGAAGTTTTTGAACAGTTCTCACCGTTCCTATGACATAGTACAGCTAAATAAAATGTTACCTTCGGACGCAATTATAATTGAGCGCGGTTGACGAAAATTTTATAGCGCTGCCTGAAAGCGTCTTAAAGGTGTCTAGAGACAGCGTTCACATTACTCAGTTTTTAATGAGATCTTATGTTAGCCAAAGTTCGTTGATGTCGACATGACTATACTTTCCCTGCAGGATTTTTATCGATGAGAAACAATTCATGTGATATCAAATCACATAGAATTATAGACATTTAATATCAATAGTGAAGCAAATCAGTGTTTTAACTAAACTCTAGGACCACGCAGGGCTCTAAGTGCGACCCCATTGGCTTTACATAGCAAATGAAATAATGCCTGTGCTATAATTGAATCCAACATTATCGCTCCATTACATTTAGGCCTACGCTCAGCCTCAAATTATAAGATGAAATGCTAGTGAAAATTGTATCGACTTCCAAGGCGATAACATCGCTCCAAGGTACCCTAAATGATACTAGGCTATACATTTGAACTTCATTCATGGGAGTAGCTTATGGTGGCGACAAATAATTCTTTGACTAGGATCATTAGATTGCCAGTGAATTCGACACCCTAGTAAGCGAAGCGCATTCGTTCAATCATTCGTTCATTGGTTCGGTTCATTCATTCAGTTAGAGAAGTTATATTGTAGTTTCATTGGTAACCAACAATTATATCTTCAATTAAGGGTCGTTTATGTCGATCTTACAGTAGGTCCCCCCCTACTCCAGATTATGTTAACTTTATCCTTTATATAGCGGTCGTTCAAGTTTTTATATGACTAGGAGGCACTGCCAGACACAGCGAAAGGGAACCGTAGGCTAGTATCAATGAGCTAAGCTTGATTATACAAAAATGACGTAGACCTAAAAAGGAGACTAGCCTATAGTTAGGCTACAGATGTAATGAAATCACAACTTATTAGGCGCTAGATAATCTTCAGCTAGAATAGATGGCAACTGATGATGCCTGCCTTTAGCTCTTCAATCTGGATCCGAACTGATCTTGGATGTGCTGCAATTGGCGATAGAACGGTCATCTTTGCTTCTGCTTGTGGCATCCACAGCATGATCGCCTTTAAGCAACAGAAGGCAAAGAGATATAGACTACATGTAGCATTGTAGCAACGTAAACAAAGCCGTGAAACATTCAGAACCAAGTAATAAACAATCTCTAATATTCTAATCTAATCTAAACCAATTCAATATAATCTAATGATCCACATATATAGCGCCATTTTCATGATGTCCAAGACATCAGTCGATGATCGCTTGTATTAAAAATCATAATCCATTTAGTGAACGCGTTGAATTTGACCGAGTGTTATATAAAACTGCAAAAATTGAAACATAATTAAATATTAAACTCTTCCTCGATGCTCTGACACGCATAAAATCTACCTAACTTATAGAGTGCAAACTACGGGGCATATTGCCGACGTGTCGGACTGCTGGCTCTTTTCTCGCTGGTGAAGACGCCTGCGACTGGTTGGGCAAAATCCGCATACACTGGAAGGGAGGGAGGAGGAGGAGGAGGAGGAGGAGGAGGAGGAGGAGGAGGAGGAGGAGGAAGAGAAAGAGGAGGAGGAGGAGGAGGAGAAGAAGAAGATGATTGTAGAAGGAGAAGAAAAAAGAGAGGAAGAAAAAACTCTAAACAAAAAGAAGAAACAGAAGAAGAAGGTGATGATGAAGAGAAGAAGAAGTTTTTAACCAGTCACCATAATATAGGCTAACATTATTGTGTGTAGTATTAAAAAATATAATCCCACGTTACTATTCAGAGAGAGAGAGAGAGAGAGAGAGAGAGAGAGAGAGAGAGAGAGAGAGAGAGAGAGAGAGAGAGAGAGAGAGAGAGAGAGGCTTGCCAGATGCTCGAAAAATATAATTCACGTTACTATTCAGAGAGAGAGAGAGAGAGAGAGAGAGAGAGAGAGAGAGAGAGAGAGAGAGAGAGAGAGAGAGAGAGAGAGAGAGAGAGAGAGAGAGAGAGAGAGAGAGAGAGAGAGAGAGAGAGAGAGAGAGAGAGAGAGAGAGAGAGAGAGAGAGAGAGAGAGAGAGAGAGAGAGAGAGAGAGAGAGAGAGAGAGAGAGAGAGAGAGAGAGAGAGAGAGAGAGTAGCCAACCTTGTAGTAGTTGCGGTAGTTTTCCGCTCTTTCGAGCGCCACGTCAAGGACGTTCTTGCGCTCCTTGACCTTGTCGTCGACTTCCTCCCGGAGGTTGTCGACGTCCCCGAGATGTTTTTCGATCTCACTCATTCCAGGTCCATCACAGAACTTTATCACTTCATCCACTCTCCTTCGACAGCTCTCCAACTTCCCAACCGCCTTTCGCAAGTCATCGCTAATTTCCTGCAAACCAAGAACCAAAAAGCAACGTTAGGACTGCAGCAGACAATTTGTGCTGAGAGAAATATTACGAATCAGTAAGGCGCGAAGACAGAGAGGTTAGCTTAAACTGCCTCAGGTTCCTCTACTGATAGCCCTGTAGCAGTGGTCACCAACCTTTTCGGTGAGGAACCGCATTGCCAAGTTTAGCAACTTTTGGGAGCCGCCAAATACTAGCGGCTAGCACCATTAGCCGTAGGAGAAGAGGAAGGAGAAGGTAAATGGGAGTTGAAGAAAGTGTATGGCAACAGTAGGATAGGAGAAAGGAGAACGAAGAGGTAAAGGAGGGGAAGAGTTGAAGATAGAGTAGGGAAAACATTTTCTGGAAAGCTCTGGAGAGCCGCCACAGAACTTTTCGAGAGCCGCATGCGGCTCGCGAGCGACGGGTGGGTGACCACTGTCCTATTATAGTATACAGGAGAGGTGTCAAAAAGCCGGACCGCGGACCATTTCTGACCAGCCGACGATGTTTTTCTGGTCCGTAGAGTCTTGCCTAACGATTACTGTGATGTTCGTGACTGATAATGAAGATGAAAATTAAGATTTATAAACCTAATTCGACTGCTTATATGCTAAAAATGCACCATTTAAGATTTAGCCTTGCAACAATTTTCTAGGGACGGGCTCATCGAGCCACCTCCCAGACCTCTACCCCACTTTGCTCAGGCGCTTTCGGAACCCTAGCCCGCAACTTACTGGAAAATATTGCCATTAGCCCACCACTAAGAAGTTTTCACCCCCCTGCCTTACAGGTTTTCCATTCGAATTAAAGTTCCTCCTTTCCCAGGATTCATACTCAAATCCCTCCAAATACTTCCGTCCTTTAACCGTTATAGGGTCACCGGAGGGTAAAAAAATACCCCCATCTCGGTTTTTCACGGAAATTTTAATCCCTGAAAATAGTTGAAGAAATCGCTTCCATGACTTTTCCTAAATATGTTACATCCACAGAATGCATCCAGTTTCATTAGTTATTCATGCACCCAAATCAGCTATAAAGTACGAAAATGCACCACGTCATAGCTATTTTACTCAGGAATTTATAAACATAACATTATGCATGCTTTACACATCGAGTGTCTTGCTGTTACAATGTCTCCTTATCAGTATCTGAACATTATATATATAGAAATCGTTTTGGTTTCATCAAATTAGGATGAATAAATGAAGTTCTGCTAAATTATGACATTATAAACTCAATGATATTACAATGTACACAAACGGTACCGTTCAGCATTTACTGAACAGTCATTCTGCATCTGCAGAGAGGGAAAGTGGGCAGGATAAGCAGGAAATATGCAAGTGTTTTGACTGCATGCTTTCCGCACACGAAACTGTTGCACTTAGTGCATTTGTGTTCACATTTCTTGTCGTCTTTACGTGGACACGAGTGGCATCGACCACGTTTCTTCGCTGGATTTGTTGCGCATCGACTAGGTGCCGGTTGTACACCGATCGCCAACATGGCTTTTGCTACAGATGGTTGGTGTGAAATTGATGGATCGGAGGCACGCTGTGTAATCAATGGCTCACGAGCTTGTCAGCAACTTCTGTGATACATACTTACATACATACATACATACATACATACATACGTACGTACATACATACATAGGCCTACATACATGCATACTTCCATCTATCCATACATAGATCCATCCCTGCATACACACGTACATACTTACGTACATACATATATACATGTACATAACTTTTTTAGTTTTATACTTGAAAATCGGAGTTTATCATAGGAATCATGCGAATCACAGTTGGGGTATTTTTTTACCCCCAGGTGACCAAAATCGGTTGAGAAATATCGTGACCCTATAAGGGTTAAGCTTCCTCAAGGTAAACGCATACGTTTTGTTCGTACCTGTATCCTTTTGATCTGTTGTTGAACGACCTCTGGTTCGACCCCAGGTGAG
>JACEVL010003785.1:0-12080 GCA_020284085.1 Aporrectodea caliginosa
GCAAATTTTCTTCTGGTCTGGACACCGAAGTTCGTGTCGTTTAAAAGAATGAAGACAAATGACTGTTGATATTTGTTTTCTCCTTTTATACACTTCCATCGCATCAAGACCTTCACGCAAGTAATTATGCGAATGGACTTACTCTGAGGCATTGCTTAATTAACGTTAGATTACAAGAGCACACAGAACACAAGAGCCTCTGAAGTGGGTTCGTTGCCTCAAATTGCTTCAGTGGCTTTGCTGGTGTGGTGTACCTATAGATACGAGACGACCGATATCAAGCGCGAGCTACTAAGGCACCTAATTAGCACCTTAATCCCTTATCAGTACACTGTCGGTTGTGACTGCTGATATTTGTCTTCCTTCTTTTAGACACGTCCATCGCATCAGAACTTCACGCAACTAATTATTCGAATGGATTAACTTTGAGGCATTGCTTAATTAATGAGAGCCCTTGAAGTTGGCTCGTTGCCTCAAATGGCTTCAATGACTTTGCTGGTGTACCCATAGATACGAAACGACCGATATCAAGCGCGCGCTACCAATTCACCTAATTAGCACCTTAATCCCTTTTCATGACACTGTGTCTTAATTGCATTTTGTCTGAAATTCCCTACGTTGTCTCCGTTCTTTCAAGGATTCGGGTAATTACGCCATTATTAATTTTTAATGTCATCATTATTTTGAGAAATAAATAGCACAGTACCATAAATAAAATTTATAAAAGTTATTTGAATTTCTAAACTGACTTATATTACTCTATATGAAGTTTTATATATAAGCAAAAATTGTAAGTAGGTTTTCCAGTTTTAATAAAGTAAGCTAGTCTACACTCTATACTCAACAAGTTTAGTTTTTAATAATTATGCTAGTTTATGTTAGTCAGCATGGACTAGCCTATGTGGACTTATGTTTACAATTTAAATTAGGAAAGATTTCAATATTTTTAATTTCTCAATTTCTTATTAAAAAGCATATAAAAATAAAATAATTGTTGTCGATTAATGTTACTTAGCTGGGTTGTTTGCTGATTAAAATAAAATTGTTTAAATACAGTTTTTACTTTCAAAATGCAGTACAAGATGTAACAGAGTGAAATTAATTTCTAGTTTCTTTTGTCCCGTTTTTCCGTGTTTTATTTGTTGTTGTTAAAGTAAGTAAAAGTAAGTATATTCTTTAATATAACCAGCTGCCAAACAGCACTCTGGTGAACAAGCATGAGCAATATAAATTAACATAAACATCAAAACATCAAGCATCAAAATTTACAATGTTTCTAAGACCAGTAAGATTGCGAGACAGATCTAATTAGTATGCGAACAGCATTCTGACTATAAATGTTGGAAGGACTAGGTTTTTTTATGATTCAGTTTTAAGTTTTAACCGTTTTTTTTACCAACTATGGTTCTAAATTGACTTAAATAGCACAATTTGTAATTAAGTTGCAGGGGATACTTTTTGAATGGGGGATGATTTCGTACGACTCATGGGGATACTTTCGCACGAGGGGGATAGTCCTTCACGTTCAGATTCATCCGGCCGGATACTTCATTTCGCTAAGGGGATATAATTCTAATGGGGGATACTCTATTTCGTGACACCGGCAAAGATTAGTTTTGGCATATTACAGCTCTTTATTTTCTGCGTCTGGAACTTATGAGGTGAATAGAACACTTAAAAGAGATGTCTAAGAACTATTTTAACTCTAGTATTGGATGGATGCATAGACCGTCCGTCGGTCCGTCCGTCCGTCGATGGTAGTGACCATCAACTGATAAATTCGCCATCAATACAGTGGCTCAATGCAAGTCTTTACATTAGATTTTTCAAGATACGGAATGGCAAAGTGGATTGGCCCTCTATTATTCTGAATTTGCAAAATATTCGAATAACCTAAAAAAAACCTGGCAACTCATTAGAACGCTGACAAATGCAAAACCACTCGATAATGTTATCCACTGCCTAAATATTAATGGTGAGAAAATAACTAAATCAGAGTTATTGGCTGAAAAGTTTAATGACTATTTCTCTGGAATAGCCCAAGAGCTCAAAGATAAAATTCCACCTTCTGATAACTCCTTTGAATCATATCTAAATCCATCTGTTTTGGGCTCTTTCGTTGTCTTGCCAACCTGTCCAACAGAAATAATTGCGCTGAGCCGCACCTTGAAGCCAACGCATAGTCCGGGACATGACGACCTCCGCCCAGATGTAATTAATCCTATTATTGACCTTATTGCCGAACCCTTGGCCGCTCTCATCAATTGTTCCTTGGCCTCTGGTAGTGTCCCTCTCTCCCTAAAGATAGCAAAAGTTACACCCATCTTTAAACAGGGGCAGAAAGACAGTATAGTTAATTTTAGACCAATATCTATTCTTCCGTACTTCTCCAAACTGTTTGAAAAAATAATGTATACTCGTTTATATGACTACATATTGAAGAAAAATATTCTTTATATATCCCAACACGGTTTTCAGCCAGGCCACTCGACCACTATGTCGCTACTGCATATCCAGGACAACATATCTGCAGTTATAGACCGTAATGAATTTTCTTTAGGAGTTTTCATCGACGTGGCTAAAGCTTTCGACACAATAGATTATGGCATATTATTTAAAAAACTTGAAAATATAGGAATACGTGGTACTGCACTAAAATGGTTTAAAAGCTACTTTGAAGATCGCAAGCAACAAGTCATCTGCAACGGTGCCCTCTCACAGCTAAGGTTAATTAAATATGGTGTCCCGCAGGGATCCATTCTTGGGCCCCTACTCTTCTTAATATATATAAACGATCTCCCGAATGCCTCTACCCTACTACAATTCGCATTGTTCGCTGACGACACAAATATCTTTATTTCTAGCAAGTCATGTAATGATCTGTTTTGTTTGATGAATCAGGAATTGGCTAAGGTTACTGACTGGTTCTATGCAAATAAATTGTCCCTTAATCTAAATAAAACTAGTTACATTTTATTTTGCTCTCATCGAAAAAAGGTGCCATCAATAATAAACCAACTGGTTATTAATGGAACCTCTATCCCTCGTGTAACTTCTGTTAAGTTTTTGGGTACCTACCTCGATCAATACCTAACTTGGAATGAACATATAAAACTTGTCTCTCAAAAAGTAGCAAAAAACATTGGCATTATGGCTAGGATAGCTTATCTGTTGCCTAATCAAACACGTCTTAACCTATATTACTCTCTTATCCATCCGTACCTTACATGATCTGGGCCTCGACATATTCTACAAGGCTAACGAGATTAAATAAGTTACAAAGAAGAGCCATACGAGTAATTGCTGGCACGGGGCACTCTATGCCTACCGATGAAATATTTAAATTGTACCGTGTCCTTAGTATTGAACAGATTAGAATTTTTCAAACTAGCGAATTTATGTTTAAATATTTTCATAATCAATTACCAAGTGTCTTCAATAACTATTTCACTACTACGTCTATCCTAAACCCCTACCCTGTACGTTCTGCTGCAAATGTTAGAGTAGCTTTTGCTAGGACTAATTCTCGGATGTTTTCTATAAAATGCGTTGGCCCCGGACATGGAATGACATACCTCTCACCATACGTAATTTAACTAATATCTCTCTGTTCAAAATTAGACTACGGTCTCATCTTATTACCTAGTGCTCATTAAATTTATTAGTCTTAGTTAACTAGTTAAGAATTACTATGTTATATCTCATACTTGTGTTTCAGTTGTTCTGCCATAACTTTGCCTTTGTTACAGGTGAGTAGGTAAGGAACTACCATTATTAATATCAGTTTATGACGTCATCGATGAAATACGCGCTACTAATATCAGTTTTTCTGAAAACTGAAACGAAAATGCACTGGTAATATCCGTTTTGGAGGTCAAAGGTCAAACGACTGCCTCGGGCAAAAACAGATGGCCATTAAACTTGGCCAAGGGTCAATTTCAAGGGTGCCTCTTCATAGGGCGCCTGCCTGTACCTACCCCTCCCCATTCTTCTTTTGCTCATCATGCCACACACAAACACACACACACACACACACACACACAAACACACACACTATACGCTCTCTTTCAAAGCCTATACTATCTACAAAACACGAAAAGTCATGAATTTAATCAATCGTTATTGAGAAGAAACACATCATCCGTACATTAAACTGCATTGAATATTTAGCACTTGCATTGTGTTTTTGAGGCTTACTACATTTTACTCTTATACAACAAGACCATGCATTTAGCTGGAATTATAGAATAAAGGGACATATCTAGGGTTAAATAGGGTTACGTAGTTTTCACTATGCTTCACAAAAGCACGTGTTTAGTGAGTTCACACATAGTCACAAGCCATTGTATTTAGCACGAATTATAGAAAGAGGGACGGAAACAGAGCACTCAAGCCTTTTTTCACTTCTCATCAATTATTTATTATGCACACTAAGCACTTTTGGGTAACGGGCATTTACATGTCGAGTGAGTTCACACTCACTGAAACGCCATTGTATTTAGCTTGAATTATAGAAAAAGGGTGGAAATAGAGCGATCAAGCCTTTTTTCACTTCTCAGCATTTATTATGCTCACCAAGCACTTTTGGGTAACGTGCTTTTACATTTAGGTATGCCTCAAACTATACTATCTAGAATTATCAAGTGTCTTAAATTTAAAGTCAGCAACTTGGGTTTTTATCTCGTGTAGGTGCACTTGCATGGTTTTACAAGGCTGACTAATCCCAATTTATTATTCATTAAATACAAATTGCAATCTTTTACTCTATAGGCAAGCTGCTATAACCGGTGTATTTGCCCTTTTACTCATAGGTGCGCAGCGTTGTGCTAGCAATCTCCTTCAAATTGCATGGTTTTTGAATTTGGAGCTCGTCATTTGCAAAGCTCATTTTACAATGTTTCATTGTACAGCCAAGCTGTCAATGTTTTAGACACTCACAATTAGACCAAATTTAAGCTTGCCCGCCACTGCAGCTAGACTTTCCTCGTGTAGCTGCACATGTATTGTTTTACAAGGTTGATCAAATCTCAATGAATATTCTTTTAGCCTTCATCCTTTTTCGCTTAGTGTGGAAGCCAATACAGGCAGTGTTTGCGCATGCATGCCATTACAGCTCTCCCCATTTAGCCACTTGCAACTTTAAAATTTCCGAAGTCGTAGTTTTCAATCCTTTAGATTTCTGAAGTTGTGGTTTCCAACTTTAAAATTTCACACACTCTGGTTTTCAATCTTTTAGTTTTCAGACCTGTTGGTTTAAAAAAGTTTAATTTGAGAACTTCATGCTTGCTAATTTAAAATTTCAGAAGTCGTTGTTTTCAATCCTTTAGATTTCTGAAGTTGTGGTTTCCAACTTTAAAATTTCAGACACTCTGGTTTTCAATCCTTTAGATTTCAGACCTGGTGGTTTTCAAAATTTTAATTTCAGAACTTCTTGCTTGCTAATTTAAAATTTCAGAAGTCGTTGTTTTCAATCCTTTAGATTTCTGAAGTTGTGGTTTCCAACTTTAAAATTTCAGACATCCTTTAGATTTCAGACCTTTCAAAATTTTAATTTCAGAACTTCTTGCTTGCTAATTTAAAATTTCAGAAGTCGTTGTTTTCAATCCTTTAGATTTCTGAAGTTGTGGTTTCCAACTTTAAAATTTCAGACACTCTGGTTTTCAATCTTTTAGAATTCAGACCTGGCGGTTTTCAAAGTTTAATTTCCGAACATCTTGCTTGCTAATTTAAAATTTCAGAAGTCGTGATTTTCAATCCTTTAGATTTCTGAAGTTGTGGTTTCCAACTTTAAAATTTGCATCCTTTAGATTTCAGACCTTTCAAAATTTTAATTTCAGAACTTCTTGCTTGCTAATTTAAAATTTCAGAAGTCGTTGTTTTCAATCCTTTAGATTTCTGAAGTTGTGGTTTCCAACTTTAAAATTTCAGACACTCTGGTTTTCAATCTTTTAGAATTCAGACCTGGCGATTTTCAAAGTTTAATTTCCGAACTTCTTGCTTGCTAATTTAAAATTTCAGAAGTCGTGATTTTCAATCCTTTAGATTTCTGAAGTTGTGGTTTCCAACTTTAAAATTTCAGACACTCTGGTTTGCATCTTTTAGATTTCAGACCTGGTGGTTTTCAAAATTTTAATTTCAGAACTTCTTGCGTGCTAATTTAAAATTTCAGAACATGTGGTTTTCAATCCTTTAGATTTCTGAAGTTGTGGTTTCCAACTTTAAAATTTCAGACACTCTGGTTTTCAATCTTTTAGATTTCAGACCTGGTGGTTTTCAAAAGTTTAATTTCAGAACTTCTTGCTTGCTAATTTAAAATTTCAGAAGTCGTGATTTTCAATCCTTTAGATTTCTGAAGTTGTGGTTTCCAACTTTAAAATTTCAGACATTCTGGTTTACATATTTTAGGTTTCACACTTTGTGGTTTTCCAAATTTTAATTTTCAGGTTTGCATCTTTTAGATTTCAGATGTTGTGGTTTCCAAACTTTAAAATTTCCGAATCTCAGGTTTCAAACTTTAAAATTTCACACATTCTGGTTTGCATCTGTTAGGTTTCAGACTTGCTGGTTTTCCATCCATTACATTTCAGACCTTGTGGATTGTAAATTTAAAATTTCAGAACTTCAGCTTTGCATCGTTTAGCTTTCAGACTTTTAGATATCTCAGTTTGGTAAGAGGGTGTCTTCTTTGAAAAGATGTTGACTGTGAGTTAAAATGATGGTAATGTTGCATCTCTTAGGTTGAGCAATGCTATTTTTCTTACTAAACCTCCAACTTGCTCTGTTTCAAGTGTTTCAAAAATGAATGTTTTAATCTCTTTGCAGCTCGGTCTCGGCTTGTGCACAGAAGAGTGGCAGCGAAGCTGCCACTCTGTTACTGCGGCGGAAGCGGCGGCGGCGGAAGCGGCGGCGGCGACAGGACCTCCCCTGATCTTACCAGTATCCATGGGCATGGGCGCTGTATACAAGCTAATTGGATCATGTCCAAGTCTTTTAATTTTTGGAGTTTATAGTGCTAACCGAGTATCAAACTTGAAATTCTCTAAATCTCAGAAAGATGTCAACTGAGCGATGAGAACTGAGAGATGGGAAAGCTGAAACATTCAACTCTGAAAGATGCGAATGCAAAGTTGTGAAAACGGAAAGATGGAAACCTTTGCACACGTTTTAAATTTGCAACTTCAAGAGGAGTTGGCATACCAGGCTTTGCAAACCAAGGCATACAATTTAAAACGAGCTTAACAAATTGCTAAAGACGGCTCGAAATGGTACTCATTAATCCTTTTCCATTTGCAACTGGTTGGTTGCGCTGAACTTTACGTCTATTTTTGCAACCATGTGCGTACCCAAATTTTCATAGACTCTTCATTTTTGGAGCGAGAGCTCTAGCAGCGGATGTAGAAGCTGCATCTGTAGAAGTTGTAGCATGAGCATTCTGAATAGCAGCAGTAGCAGCAGCTGTTATGCACACGGAGCGTTGGCTCATTCGCCATTCAACTCAAAGCCGGTATCTGTTTTGGATGTGTAAGGGTTGGTGGCTCCCATTAATCGTTCGCGTTTATGCGAATGGTGTGCTCCACAACGGTGTGTTGAGAAATTTTAAGAACTTTTTGTGAGTGTGTTTACGTGTAGCAGCTGAAGCTTGTGCCTATACAGACGCAATGATAGAACGTCTAAGATGAAGAGTTTAGCCTAGTTTTAATGTGCATATGCGAAGAAACGAGTTTATCAGATTAAAAGTTTTTTGAAGTTGTGGTCGTCTTGGTTTGTTCAGAACATGTCAATCGTATACATTGTAGAATATTAAATCATGTATATTCTGAGGGTTTCGTCAACCCTTTCGCCACACACTGGGCAGTTATGTAAAATGGCTGCGCATCTTGGAACTTTGTGCGGCACACCCTTTACCTAAGTGCTTTCGATTGATGGCTGCTACCAGTTCACACACATCCAAAACTGATACCGGCTTTGAGTCTTGCACGAGAGCGCGTTACGCTGTGTTCTTAGTCATAGTTTAATGAGAATAGATAAGTTTTAAAATTTTGATTTAAATTGAGTAGCAGATGAACATTGACGGATTGTAGCTGGAAGACTGTTCCATTCCCTAGGTCCCGAGACAGCAAAAGAACGATTGCCAAACTTCCTCTTGGTGCGAAGAACAGTAAAGTCTCCTCGCGTGGCCGATCTGAGTCCTTTAGGATTTGAAGCAGAGCATGGCACGACCATGGATGTCATATATGAGGGGGAGGTTCCAGAATGGATATGATACATGAGGAGGGAGATTTTGAAAGCGATACGGGCGCGAATGGGAAGCCAGTGTAGTTGTTGAAGAGATTGTGTGAGGTGATCTCTAGGGCCAATACCTTTTATTAGGCGAGCTGCGGTGTGCAGAACAGATGTGAGGGGTTGAAGTGTCGACGTTGGGAGGCCAGATAGGACGGAATTACAGTAGTCGATGCGAGAGATGACAAGGGCTTGTGTACGAAAACGGAGGCAGGTTCCATCCAGGCAACGCTTGACTTGTCTGATTCGGCTGAGGTGGAAATAGCAGGCTCTTGCAATGGCGGAAATGTGTTGAGTCATGTTTTGGATCGATCTTGATGTAGGCCTAATGGTCTACAATGGTCATAATAGAGTAATTCTTGGCAAACTTAAATTCCGAAGGAACGTTATAAAACCATTCTGGCACTCGGTTATGGCCAATTTGTAGGAAGTAATTTCCAATGAAAACCTTATTGGAGGTTGAAGCAAAAGTAATAGGTTTTCGACTCAGAAATTGTGTTTAGATGATCAGATTATGTACACCTTTAACCTTCGGAGGCCGACGCTCCGTTTCGGGACACGGAGGCCGAAGTGGGGTAGTTTTCTACCCCAAAGAAATATGTAATATCTCAGCTCACACGTAAGCAACAATGACAAATGAGGTGTCGATTCTAATATTTCCAAGGTCAAGGAATCGAACTATCGCATTGGCAATAGTGTGGAAATAGTACTTTCCAAGATGGCGGCCAATATGGCCGCTAAAAGAGAAATATGTATATCTGAGCTCATTTGTAGGCTATAATGACAGATGAAGTACCGAATTTTATATTTTCGGGGTCAAGGAATCGAACTATCGCAGTGGCAATAGTGTTAAAATGTTACTTTTCAAGATGGCGGCCAATATGGCCACCAAAACAAAAATATGTATCACTCAGCTCATAGATAAGGTGCAGTGACAAATTAAGTGTCGACTTTCATATTTTCAGTGCCAAAAAATCGAACTTTACGTCTATTTTGCAACCATGTGCGTACCCAAATTTTCATAGACTCTTCATTTTTGGAGCGAGAGCTCTAGCAGCGGATGTAGAAGCTGCATCTGTAGAAGTTGTAGCATGAGCATTCTGAATAGCAGCAGTAGCAGCAGCTGTTATGCACACGGAGCGTTGGCTCATTCGCCATTCAACTCAAAGCCGGTATCAGTTTTGGATGTGTGTGAACTGGTAGCAGCCATCAATCGAAAGCACTTAGGTAAAGGGTGTGCCGCACAAAGTTCCAAGATGCGCAGCCATTTTACATAACTGCCCAGTGTGTGGCGAAAGGGTTGACGAAACCCTCAGAATATACATGATTTAATATTCTACAATGTATACGATTGACATGTTCTGAACAAACCAAGACGACCACAACTTCAAAAAACTTTTAATCTGATAAACTCGTTTCTTCGCATATGCACATTAAAACTAGGCTAAACTCTTCATCTTAGACGTTCTATCATTGCGTCTGTATAGGCACAAGCTTCAGCTGCTACACGTAAACACACTCACAAAAAGTTCTTAAAATTTCTCAACACACCGTTGTGGAGCACACCATTCGCATAAACGCGAACGATTAATGGGAGCCACCAACCCTTACACATCCAAAACAGATACCGGCTTTGAGTTGAATGGCGAATGAGCCAACGCTCCGTGTGCATAACAGCTGCTGCTACTGCTGCTATTCAGAATGCTCATGCTACAACTTCTACAGATGCAGCTTCTACATCCGCTGCTAGAGCTCTCGCTCCAAAAATGAAGAGTCTATGAAAATTTGGGTACGCACATGGTTGCAAAATAGACGTAAAGTTCGATTTTTTGGCACTGAAAATATGAAAGTCGACACTTAATTTGTCACTGCACCTTATCTATGAGCTGAGTGATACATATTTTTGTTTTGGTGGCCATATTGGCCGCCATCTTGAAAAGTAACATTTTAACACTATTGCCACTGCGATAGTTCGATTCCTTGACCCCGAAAATATAAAATTCGGTACTTCATCTGTCATTATAGCCTACAAATGAGCTCAGATATACATATTTCTCTTTTAGCGGCCATATTGGCCGCCATCTTGGAAAGTACTATTTCCACACTATTGCCAATGCGATAGTTCGATTCCTTGACCTTGGAAATATTAGAATCGACACCTCATTTGTCATTGTTGCTTACGTGTGAGCTGAGATATTACATATTTCTTTGGGGTAGAAAACTACCCCACTTCGGCCTCCGTGTCCCGAAACGGAGCGTCGGCCTCCGAAGGTTAAAGGTGTACATAATCTGATCATCTAAACACAATTTCTGAGTCGAAAACCTATTACTTTTGCTTCAACCTCCAATAAGGTTTTCATTGGAAATTACTTCCTACAAATTGGCCATAACCGAGTGCCAGAATGGTTTTATAACGTTCCTTCGGAATTTAAGTTTGCCAAGAATTACTCTATTATGACCATTGTAGACCATTAGGCCTACATCAAGATCGATCCAAAACATGACTCAACACATTTCCGCCATTGCAAGAGCCTGCTATTTCCACCTCAGCCGAATCAGACAAGTCAAGCGTTGCCTGGATGGAACCTGCCTCCGTTTTCGTACACAAGCCCTTGTCATCTCTCGCATCGACTACTGTAATTCCGTCCTATCTGGCCTCCCAACGTCGACACTTCAACCCCTCACATCTGTTCTGCACACCGCAGCTCGCCTAATAAAAGGTATTGGCCCTAGAGATCACCTCACACAATCTCTTCAACAACTACACTGGCTTCCCATTCGCGCCCGTATCGCTTTCAAAATCTCCCTCCTCATGTATCATATCCATTCTGGAACCTCCCCCTCATATATGACATCCATGGTCGTGCCATGCTCTGCTTCAAATCCTAAAGGACTCAGATCGGCCACGCGAGGAGACTTTACTGTTCTTCGCACCAAGAGGAAGTTTGGCAATCGTTCTTTTGCTGTCTCGGGACCTAGGGAATGGAACAGTCTTCCAGCTACAATCCGTCAATGTTCATCTGCTACTCAATTTAAATCAAAATTTTAAAACTTATCTATTCTCATTAAACTATGACTAAGAACACAGCGTAACGCGCTCTCGTGCAAGACTCAAAGCCGGTATCAGTTTTGGATGTGTGTGAACTGGTAGCAGCCATCAATCGAAAGCACTTAGGTAAAGGGTGTGCCGCACAAAGTTCCAAGATGCGCAGCCATTTTACATAACTGCCCAGTGTGTGGCGAAAGGGTTGACGAAACCCTCAGAATATACATGGTTTAATATTCTACAATGTATACGATTGACATGTTCTGAACAAACCAAGACGACCACAACTTCAAAAAACTTTTAATCTGATAAACTCGTTTCTTCGCATATGCACATTAAAACTAGGCTAAACTCTTCATCTTAGACGTTCTATCATTGCGTCTGTATAGGCACAAGCTTCAGCTGCTACACGTAAACACACTCACAAAAAGTTCTTAAAATTTCTCAACACACCGTTGTGGAGCACACCATTCGCATAAACGCGAACGATTAATGGGAGCCACCAACCCTTACACATCCAAAACAGATACCGGCTTTGAGTTGAATGGCGAATGAGCCAACGCTCCGTGTGCATAACAGCTGCTGCTACTGCTGCTATTCAGAATGCTCATGCTACAACTTCTACAGATGCAGCTTCTACATCCGCTGCTAGAGCTCTCGCTCCAAAAATGAAGAGTCTATGAAAATTTGGGTACGCACATGGTTGCAAAATAGACGTAAAGTTCAGCGCAACCAACCAGTTGCAAATGGAAAA
>JACEVL010003786.1:0-12403 GCA_020284085.1 Aporrectodea caliginosa
GATCCTATCTTTGGCAATGGATAGAACACTCTGCGTGTGCTTCGGTGAATTCCAGTGTAGTTAACTCACTGATGAGGAGAATTTTAACTGTTAAATGCTAACTTCCCATTTCCAATTTATTAAAAATGCCTAGGTGCAATTGGTGCAACAGAAGCAAACTTGGATACGGAAGACTAGAGTTACTTTACTAATTCAAACTTTAATTAATAATAATAATAATAATAATAATAAATAATAATAATAATAATCTTTTCTTTATTAAGCGCCTGACAAACGCACTGCGCTGTACATTTACATGTTATGCAATTGAAACTAGAGTTACTTTACTAATTCAAACTTGAATTACTCACAGCATCCTTCTAATAATAGGCTAAACAGTGAATAATCATTAATGAACGCATTGTAGTTGACTCTTTAGAATTTTAAACGTGGTCTCAAATCGAGAACTCCCCAATGAAAAATCAGGTAACTGAACCATTGAGTTGCAAGCAAAACATGTCAAAATATCTTATTATCGCATTCATGCTATGAAAATTGAAGTAGCATTGTTACTATATCCGATGGTAGGCCTAATAATTATAGATCTCAAAATCAAGTAACAGGCCAAAGTGAAGAGCTGGAGCATTCTAAGAGTTGTTTAGTTGGTAGTAACTATTAGACAAACTATGAAAGTAATTACTATTCAGATTCAGATCTGACATCTAATTAAGAATTATTGAATAAGTTGATAAATAATCTAAATTTTAAAATGACATTAAACTATCAATGTCGTGACAGGTCTGTTCAAATCAGGATTTAACTCAGTGTAATAGGTATACTTCATCTTGAAAATGAGAAAAATAATTACAAATGTGCATGTGTTTAAGCGGAACTATTGCTTAAAGAAACAACAAAACGCAATTTGACAGCTCCTGTCTTCCGTACCAAAGACTAGGGCTGCAATTAAAGTTTATGGCATTGGCCAAGCTCTTGCTTGACTGAGTCCGCTTCAGGCTTGAAGTTGATTGGCAACGTATAAAATCCCATTACTAGGTCGCATCACTGCGTTCTTTAACACACTGGTGAGCAGAAGCTTTTCGCTGGATCAGTTGACAAACTTGAAGATGAGTCATCCTTTCACACCCGAATACATGAAGGAAGGCGAAATGTCGCCCTCTCAGATTGACCTAGAGGACACAAAACAGCAAGAAATTCACCAAGAGTCAATGGCGGACAAACGTCAGTGCAGTGCAAGACCGAATTCTGGAATTTGCGAGAGAAATTTGGTGACTGACGAATGCCAGATCAATCCAGATGAAGAAAATCTTGAAGCCATGGAAGAAGTAAGAGAGGAGATGAATATAACCATTATGGACAACGAACGAGTGAGTTTCCTCAAGATCCTGAGAATGGCCATGAGACGTAGGATGGAAATCTTTGCAGAAGAAACAACCATTGTGGGTTTGTCTTACCTGGTCAAACCATCAACACACAAAATCGGTTCGATTATCCGTAAGGTTGTATGGACAATGCTTCTATTGTTCGGAGTAGGTTTCATGGTTTTCCAGATGTATGATCGCATAACTTATTATCTGACGTATCCAACCATTGTCGACTATCGAGTGGCTTACAACCGATCTCTACGCTTTCCTACGGTGACAATCTGCTCCGAGTTTATGACCAGCAGGAAAGCCGCCGTATCGTTGGGTAACAATCAATTTTTCCTGTTTTCATCTACGGTGCAGAAGCCATTTGAATCAGTTCTTAAGTTTTGCTTAATCACGGGCGTGTATAATTATCTAAACTTGTAGCTTATAGATCCTCATCTTCTTCATCTTGAACTGTTTCTTCTCCTTCTTCGTGTTTCTTCTTTCTGACCTTCCTTGTCCTCTAATTCCTGTTCCTGTTCCTACTTCTGCTGCTCCTCCTCTTCCTACTCTTCCTCCTCTTCCTTTCTTTGTACATCTTCTTCTACCTCCTCCTATTCGACCAGTAATTATTTTGTGGCAGCGTTGGAGCGAGGAGAGCAAAATAGCACACCCAAACAGGATCTTATCCACAAAAAATCGCACTGGGATAGACCTCTTATTAAACAGGTTGCTGTTGGCTTCGACGCCTCTCTACCGAAGCCGTCTCTGCACCATATGCAGGTGATTGGATATTCGCATTGCCTATAATCACCCGTAGCCTAAGACTTGATGATCAAGCTGTGAAAGTCGCTGTTGGTCTTCGCATAGGACTAAGTATTTGCTAACCTTACAATAATTATTGCCTTTGCAGATCGATTGTGGGGACCAATGGTTCGCATGGCCTTACTAGAAGCTTCGTCCTTGTTAATGATATCATTTCGGGTTCCTCATCTAGGCCGAAATCCGTATACGACAAACTTAAAAGGCGTCAACCGCTTTAGTTGTATGCTTTATGTGGGCAATAGCGCAGGTTTGGCGCCATAGAAGTTATCACATACTCGAGGTAAGAATTACGACCCATACAACGGTCCCAGACGCTGTTTGACCGCTATAGAAAACTGGAATCACTATTTAAATAGGCCCCTGTAGCACATCATTTCTGGCAAATGTTTTTTTCGCAGCTAATGGAAACTAAATGAACAGATAAAATCCCCAATGAACTTCCCCGTGAATGTTGATGGTATAGGTGGACCACCGCAAAATCCGATTCGCAAAGAGTTCACCAACAGTCTGAGACTATACCGCGCTCGCGTGATTCTTAGCCATCGACTGCAGGGAGACGCGATTATGTTTTAAAATGCAATGGAATCAGGTATCGTGGCTAAAATCAATGAAGACAGTCAGGCAGTTACGGATTGAAATACTCACAAGCGCTTACGTTCGAGTTGGAAAAGATGGCGCTGACTATTGATAATGTGTATGACGATAGCGCAAACCCTTGCACCGCCACCCCTACAGCTTACAATCGGAGTACTGCAGCACACATGCTCAATGTGATTGGCATCCAAGGCGTTGTGCGAGCGGTCAAGGCTCTAGTCTTAAAACGTCTGGAGGAATACACGATGGAAGGATTCGGATGGAAGGTAACCATAACCATAACCATAACCACGCTTTTTATTGAAACCAGTTGAACAAAGTAATTGACAGTAACGATGATAAACAATGATGATATTGGTTCAAAGGGGGAGTCCTAAAAGGGCCTAAGCCCAGCTGACAAGGGTCACCCTAAAGTAAAGTAATACTGATGATAAGGTGGTCGGAAAATATCTAGAAGTCTCTGTTTTAAAGAGAACAAAGAATGATTTATCAAAGAACAACTCTTAACTAGTTAACTAACGTGCACACAAGATAAACTTAAGAAACAACCGGAGAGAAGAGATACATGCGAAGTTGGCTTTTAAACAAAAGGAAACTATGGACGTTTCTGAGTTGGAGCGGGAGATCATTCCATATCGCGGGGCCAGCGTTTTTTAGGGAGAATTTTCGTGAATTGGTGCGAGTGGAGATGCCTCTGAGGTTTGCAGAAGATCTTACTGCGTAACGGTGAATTTCTGAGGTTGAGTGGAAATAACCATCAAAAGTAAAGTGAGTTATAGCGCTAGAAAATTTATATGATCGATTCCGCGCAAAGAGCTAATTCTCAACTAAATACCTGCCTCCTCAACTGTTGTCAATGTGCAAAATAATGACAACCACTGTTTTGAGTGGGAAATATTGTCAGCGATGTAAGCAAGTAAGTACGTAAATAAGTAAATAATATTATGTTCTTTATTGAACTAACCTGCAATCCATAATACTAATAAAAATCTTCGTTCAATATTTTCAAACTGCCAATGACGCAGCGTCATTTCAATTCATAGTATGAACGGATGATCACAAGTTATTACAGGAGTCGAATTTAACTGTTTGGCAGCCATGAAAGGCGTTCATCACGTCCTACTGCAATTTTTTCAAAGCCATCTGGCGAATGAAAAGGCTGAATCGATGTTAGAGAGGGTTTCCTGCAAGCGATCCCGCGTCCGTTGCTTATTTGTGCCAGTGTTGCCATTACCCGAACCCCTGTATATATATATATGGTAATGACTTCCCCACGTAAAATTAATTCACCGGATTTAATATTTGCAATGGCCGATAGCGCATTGGATAACATCTGGCACAGAGACCGTGAGTTACCGAGTTCGAACCCGTTAGGGCGGATTTGCTTTGTGTTTGCAGGCTGTCTGTTCTGTTAGTAGTTAAGATTTGTGAATTGCATAATTGTACACTGTAACCGGTTTTCGGTTTGTCAATCAGCTCACCAGCTGGTGTTGCATACTCTTTTTCTGAGATATCTGATTGTTGAATAAACGAAAAAAATAATATATATATAGATATATAATTATATATTATGGTGTTTTTAAGGTACATGTGAAATTTTCAACTCAAAGATTTTTTATCGGCCAGGTCAATTTATCATGCCAATTGATGTATGCACTCCATATCCGAAATAATAGCCTGATAGGTGAGTATTTAGGACTTGCTCAAGGCGACCGAAATTGTAGGAACCCGGTTGCATTATGATTATAGGCATTCTATACACGATATCAATACATGCCAGCCTTATACCCCTTCTTAGTGGCCGGTTCCCAACTAATAAATATTCCTGATGAGACGTACATGTACCAGATCTCTTGTTGTTTATGTCACTGAACTCGTGTTGCAAATGGCGGGTTATGGTGGTTTTCAGTAATGCATCATATCGCAGGTGAGATGGCAAAGTTGACTAGAAAAAAGGCCGAGATTTGGTTGATAGGCAGAACTGAAGATCACTTCGGTTATGCGAAACTACCTACACGAGGAGAGGTTCTCAAGGTGCTCTTCAATTCTCATACGCTAAGAAATCATAGTCTGGATGACAGAGTGAACGAAACGGAAGCTATGGTACATCCAATTTGGAAAAGATCACGGATTCCAACGAGGGTTAAGAATCATGTTGGGATCAGCTACGACATCTTCATAAGAAATGGCAAACCTCCACAAAAAATATTTGGAGGAAGTCAGAAACTGAAGAGGGAAAACGGGATTCTTTCAGGGATTCCCTGCAGGACCTCTTTGACATTGCGCATAAAAATGCCATGACAATAATTACGATAGAAGAGATTCGGCAGTTTTAGAAAGCACATCGTGAGAAAGGACGACGTGGTTCCATGGCAGGCATTGATGTCAAACTTGCAAAACAAGAAGAGAGGGGACTGGCAAGATCAGCAGCACTTGCAGAGCCAAGAACCGTCAGTTATTCGTCATTTCTTTATTCCCTTTAGTGCTTTGGGAACTTGTTTCGATGGTACTCCACCATTTGCAGAACAAACTGTTTTTCTTCCTCATTTCGGACCAGGGCTTCATTGAAGGACTGCATGAGAGCCAATCCTTTCTCCGCCAAATCGTTCGGCACTTTTAGGGCGGATATGATATTTTTGCCTCACTGTATGATTGTTCTGACTCCCATTGTTGCGGGTCTCGATCAAGAAAAGAGTCATCCAATCCAAGGATCTGGAATATTTTGGTTGTAGAAGTGGTGAAGAAATCGTTAAGTGCTCTTGTAGGTGGATTATGTATGGGAGGAAGTCTCTTTGGAGGTTCATCGGATCCCTGATTGTTTCGCATGCTGTAAACCATGCGCTGTTTTTCGTCGAAGGTGACTGAATCATCAAAAAGGCTGAGGCCTACCAGGGTCTCCGACAGATACCAAAGGTGTCGGAAAAAGCTGTTAGGGCTACCTGTGAGACTTCCTTGTCAGGGTACATGTACGTATGGATTGCTTTCAGGAATTGAAGATCGTTCCTTGGGGCTTCAGCGGGTGACGTACAGGTGAACCAGTACTTCACGTAAGTTGTTGTCACAAAAAGGGACACTCGAAGTAAATGATTCCACACCTTTTGAGAGTAGGATTGTCGAGATGACCTCTCTGAGCTCTGGCGTTGTTGAATGGGAAACTGATCCCTGAAAAGCCGCGTCTTGATCGCATAGATCGCACATGCCATCCAACGCGCGCGGTGAAATGCCTCTGGGTACCTGAACTTTATTCCTGTCGGTGGAATTCCTCCTAGAAAAATGACTGTTAGTTCTAGTAGCTCTTTGTTGTCGTCTCTGTGGTTTTCGGTGCTCAGTTGCTGCAATGCGAAGGTGATCAAATAGTCTCGAATTTCTGTGACACACTGTGCTGTATCTTTATCATCCATTGCTGTGCGATACTTGGCCTGATCGATTTGCGGCCAGAAGTAACGAAAATGACTGACTAGTTGCAATTTTGGAGACCTTGCAGAATCATGCAGTGAAAACACCTTTTCTAGAACAATTTCAGACACATGATGTTGACAGGCAATGTTCAAGAGGTCCTTTCCTAATTCCGCTTCCAGCTTGATGCACACCCCGCCCTTGCAACCGAGTTACTCGCCGTTGTGTCGAAACACATGGCCACGATTCTGTCTTCCAATCCCCAACTTTTAATCTCAGCCAACATGCATCTGACATGAGTGCAGCCGTCCCGGGTTTGAGTTTGGGGATGGCCAATAGCTTGGTCACATCCTTGTCAGATACCATTATTGGACGGCGATCAACACACCCTCGTTCTGTTCCTGTAAGATCTGGCATGATCTTGCCGTCCCATTGAATAGTAAGAGGAACATTTGGATCGAACGACTCACGAAATCTGCTGCTAGGGCTGCACGGTTATCTTTCCTTGCTTGATGGATCGCTGAAGGACTTATGATCAGCTCACCAGCTGGTGCTGCACATAAATTGGATGCAGAGAGAGCAGATAGAATGTGAGAGGCATTGCTGCTGCTGGTTTTGGTGCGATCTAGAGCTGTTGCAACATCACGAGTTACTACAGAGATTGTTCCCCTTCACCGCTTTGGTGGCCACGCAGAAGTCGAAGGTTCTGGCTCTTTTTCTGAGCTACCTGAGGACGCCTCTTCCTCTGATGACGTTTCCAACAGATAAATGTCCGTCGCTACAGCTGTGCTTGCACGATAACGTTCCTCACGCTCTGCAGCTGCTGCTGATCTTGCCAGCGCTCTTGCTTTGCAAGTTTTACATCAATGCCTGCCATGGAACCACGCCGCCCTTTCTCATGCTGTGCTATAAAAAAACTGCCGATCCTCTTCTATCTTGATTATAGTCATGGCATTTTAAGTGCAATATCAAAGAGATACTGCAGGGAATCATTGAAAGCATCGCGCTTTCCCTCTTCAGTTTCTGACTTCCTTGAAATACTTTTCTTGAGGTTTTCCATTCTTTATGAAGATGTAGTAGCAGATCCCAAACATGATTCTTAGCTCTCGTTGGAATCCGTGCTCTTTCCCAAATTGGAAGTACCATAGCTACCGTTTCCTTCACGCTGTCACCCAGGCTCTGATTTTTTAGTGTATGGAAATTGAATAGCACCTTGAGCGCCTCTCCTCGTGTAGGTAGCTTTGCATAACCGAAGTGATCTTCAGTACTGCCAATCAACCAAATTTCAGTCTTTTTTCTAGTCAATTTTTCCATCTCACCTACGATATGATACATTAATTGAACATAGTAATTACTATAAGAATAAAAGTAGGCCTAACGTAAAGGTGAATCGTAGGTAAACATATACTCCATCAATAAAGCCCAGCTGACAATATCCCATTATGTGCAAAATTATTCATCATAGGCCTATGTAGTAGGGCCCTGGGGCCAACTACAATATGGAGTCAATTATATACGGTTTATTTAGCTACAATAACTTTGTGCTTTATAATGTTCAGTCATATTATAATACTAATCTCAATTTTTAATCGCAACAGACAAATGAAGTCCACATGACAATGTCCCCATGAACTACAATATGGGACACTGGGATACAGTGGAGCAATAAATGTATGTAGGGCCTACAACACGTGCGGCCCATAACCGTCCATCCCACTCCTTAGCTTCGACTGTAAAGGTTAATATATTATAATCGACTGGTTGATGCTAGATGCTTGAGGTGAGAGTCGTCTAGTTAGCAAAGAGCTTATAAATAGATGGCTAGTCTTATACCTTATTTACGTTTAATTAACTGTCAAACGTCAACTCGATAGCAAGCACCGCTACCTGCCATTTGCAACGCGAGATCAGTGACATAGACACCGTGAGGTCAGTGTGTCATTATCATGACTATTCATTACTTGGGAGCCGGCAAATGAGAGGGGCCTAAGGATAGCATGCATTGAAATTGTGGATGCCTGTTACAGTATGCCACCTGTGTGCAATTTCGGTTGCCTTGCGAAGTCCTAGGCCTAAATGTTCAGCTATCAAGATATAATTTCGGATATGGAGTTAATACATTATAGCGGCATGATAATTCGACCAGGCCGGCAAAATATAATCTAACCTAATATCTTTGAGTTGAAAATATCACATGTACCTTAAAACACCCATATATATATATATATATATATATTATATATATATATATTATATATATATATATATATATATATATATATATATATATATATATATATATATATATATATATATATATATATATATAATTATATATATATATATAGGCCCTACAGCTTCTGAAGATTGATTTTGTTCTCCTCTTGGAAAGTTTCCCGCACTATTCCTTTTCTTTGAACTGTACGTGAACTGGGTGTTACGCTAGATAGCTCCTTTCTTTAAAGACCATATCTCTAACCTAACACGTTCTTCTTATTTTCATTTAAGGCGCCTTAAGGCTGTTCGGCGTTGTGTCTCATCTTCTGTTTTCACCACTCTGGTTTATGCTTTCATATGCTCCCGAATTGACTACTGTAATTCTCTTCTCATTGGTCTTCCTAAGGTTCGTCTTTCACCTCTTCAGTCGGTCCTAAATGCAGCCGCCAGATTAATAGCACGAATACCACGGTACTCTCACATTTCTACTTTCATGTGTGAACAACTGCACTGGCTTCCTCTCTCTGCTCGCATTAAATTCAAAATGCTCATTTTAGTCTTCAAGGCACAAAAGGATCTTGCCCCAAAATATTTAGCTGATGTATTACTCCGGCCTCTTTCAGCCTCCTCCCATCGACCACTACGCTCATCAAACAGACTTGAGTTTCTAGTTCCTCATACTAGACTTGAGCTTCTAGTTCCTCATACTAGAACAGCTATGGCTCAGTCCCTGTCCTTTACCTCAATCGGTCGCTCTCTTTGGAATGCGCTGCCTCCATCTACTCGCTCTCGAATTCTAACTAGTAACCTCTCTTCTACCTTTGCTTTTCTGTAAACCTTTTTTCTTCTCTTTGGCCTTGCGCACTGGAAGCGCCTCTGAATGGTTCACCCTATGAGAGACGCTTTATAAATGTTTGAATACAATGAATACAATACAATATGTCGCAGTCTGCTCCATCAAGCAACAGAGAACACCGCCGACGGGGCAGCAATTCAGTTCATCCGTGCACTCTGTGATCCGAACTAACGGGGTAACGGTCAAACTCTGGATAACGACGCAGTTGGCGGCTGAGGAAGCAAAGGTGCCGAACCCCCACTAGCGCAGCGACGAGCGATCTCTACGGATGAAAGAGTCCAAATTCGTCACGCACGCTTTGACCCTGGCTAAGGGGCGACCGCCGACTTCCGCTAACGAGGCAGGCGTCATCGGGTGGACACGGGTGCTCTCTGAACAGAACATCTTCGGAGGAGTCGAGGCAAACATCATCTAGCCGATTGACGCCACAGACATAATATTTATAAGCTTTTGCACATACATTAGATATTAAAGTTAATTTGTTAATGACTGAACAAACTCGTTCGATTATAGCATAAATCCTGCTCAGCAATAATAAATAAATAAGTCAAACTCTTCCGAGTTTCGGAAAGGGACGTTCACGCTGCTCTCTTGCGACGAGAGAGAAGGTAGACCGTGACAATACAAATTATATCAATAATTTACCTAAAGGTATTAATTACTTTGAAAGCAACAAGTTCTTCAGTATTGTCTCTCTGGCAGGAGTTTTAAACTTTGACCTCATCTGAATTCGCTGTTCACTTTACGGTTTGCTAAAAATTGTTTCAGGTACGAATATCGAAAACATTTTGTCAGTCAGTTACCCGCCTTATGGAAGTGTTGAATTCGGTGAACTACTCAACTCACCAACCTTTCCACGGCTGAATTTAAACTGGGGGCTCCTTTTCAAATTCGTAGGCATACAAATGGAGGACAGCATCCTTGATGTAAGACAAAAGATCACATTACCTCAATTCACATAGCCCTGAATCACTTCATATCACCTTATTTATCTGACGCTGTTGTAATTGTAATTGTACATGATTGTATTTGCAATGTGTCATCTATAAAGCGCCAATTCAAGGAAAACTCATCGGTGATGCTAAAAACTCATCACTAGGCGCTCGCCATTGGTTTAAAAACATCGTAATGCATTAATTTAGTCGTCATTATTGACTCAGGATTCTCTGTTGGTCATTTATACTTCTCTTACAAGAACTGCTGTTGTTTCTTATATCTGAAAAAATGTATATCTTTGGAAACCTGCGATTTCATTTTACAAGATTAGTAGGCTACGGTTCCGAAGCAAGTTACCAGGAATAGATGAGGCGGAAAACACCTTGGAGATATGAATTAGTCTTTTCACCAAAATAATACTCATAAAATACAGCTCAACTTAACTTGAAACCTACTAACAGCTCATGTCCTGACTAAAAGACGACACAACAAAAACCAATGCCGACTCCCATTATTCTGTTCTTTCTATAAAATACGCGCCTCTGAAGTAATGTCCAAATATGTTTCTAAAAGACTTCCATCCTTCGGAGAGCTTCGGTTCTAATTGGGCATTTTCCATGTAGCTTGAAACGTCCCTCTCTATTTAAAACCTTACTAGGCCTACTACCTCTCCGACGCGTAATGCCACAATGTACACACACACACACACACACACACACACTACACACACACACACACACACACACACACACACACACACACACACACACACACACACACACACATATATATATAATATTATATATAATATTATGCATATTACTTTCTGCAAGAGAGAGATGATTCACCTAGTGGTAAAACAGGAGTCAAAGCTCCTTATAATTCTGACAAAAAATGCTCAGAACTTTATAAAAGTTAAAAGTTGAAAATGCAGGCCGTTATGTTTAAGCCAAGATCAAATACAGTAATATTCTGCAATATATCCCATTACAAAACTTCACATAACTGTCACCATGTCAAAAAGACTTCACACTATTAATTGATCGCATTTCCTAGAATCAGGTTATACGTAGGCCTATGCATGCCAATGAAGCCTATGCATTTGTCAGGAGCGTAGGCTACTACAAACTTAGAGTATTCTATTGTGTTTCATGCATTATATTCATTGAAATTTATTTTAAAGTGAACAATGTTTCAGTGCTCGTTCGGGAATCTGCCTTGCAATTCAAGAGACGACATTAAAACTATAATGACTGATAATGGATTTTGTTCATCATTCAACCCAGGTAAGCATCGTATTCATTGTTTTGTAAACGTGGAAAAGCATCATTAAGAGTCGCCGTTGGATTTGTCTAATGAAGACCACTTTGCGAATAGCTTTCTATTTGCCAGCGATGAGTAACTAAATAATTAGAAACTAATTAATTAGCTAATTAGTTAGTTTGACATCTATTTATAATTCTAATGAATTAGTTACAAAATTGTGGTAATTTTAATTCTAATTAAAGATTATCTAATTCCAATTAAAATATCATAATTAACTTCCTAATTACCTTATGTTCATATTTCCTTAGTCCCTATGCCCTACTACTTTTTGCTGGATGCTTTAATTCTAACTAGTCAACATTAACAAATATTTTTAGTTTTTTAGTTTTTATTATATATTTGACAGAGGAAATGCCTTTAGTTTCGATATTTGTACAGTAAAGTAAAATTAATTGTCTGTTTTGGCAGTTACAATCTTAGCTTTTAGTAGCAAAATAATATGAGATTACTGAGAGTCTCCAGTTGCCTCTGAAACATCATGCTATTAGTGCAACATTAGCCTCAATGCAGCGAGCACATGGCGTTGCAGGATTTATTACAAATGAGTAAAGAAAGAGGCTTGAGCCTTGAAGACAATATTTAGAACCCATTATGTTAGGCTTCTTAAGTGTAATTCCGATCTCTTATAAACAAAAGCATTTTCCACAATAATAAGAAGAAATTGGACGAAAAGCATTGAAATTCGAGTTTCTTCATAATGTGAAATTATTTGTGTAATAGATAGAACATTAAACTGGTAAATACACTTTGTGTCGTTTTGTATTCCGACTCCAGCAACTAATTAGTTGAGTGCTCATTGTAATACTAATCAATCAATTCTCCTAAAGTGCTGATTCTAATTCTAATTCTAATTATTAAATTCAACCAATGCTAATTCTAATTAATTAGTTCACCACCTTGTCACCTT
>JACEVL010003788.1:0-5000 GCA_020284085.1 Aporrectodea caliginosa
AATTAGACTTTCGCTTATAATTATAGATTATTTGACTGACTGAATAACTGACCGACCGACTCACAGAAAGACTGACATACAGACAAAAGGGTTCCAAGACAAAAGTGGTTAGCGGTTGACTAAACTATCGATCCATCGAAACTCAGTCGATCGACCTAAACAAGGTCTTGACTGCCATTTCTTGTCAATAGCAAGTAACTCGTAAGTCATAAGCATGATATCTGCAATGCTTTATTGTAATTTCCAAGGACGGGCCTTGTCGATACAAACCAAACGCCATTGTAGCCACCTGTGATGGATTTGCCACCGCCCGTGGCGAAATAAAGCTACAAGCGGTTGTTGCTCGTGTTGGACCTGTTGCAGTGGCCATCTTCGTCAGCGAATCGTTCAGGTTTTACAAAGGGGGCAAGTAGCAATCAATTGTTTCAGCCTCTTCTTGGGAAAAGCTTTAGCCATTACATTGAGCTCTATTTCTTTTCAAGCAAAAAATAACTTGATATTATGTATTATTTTTAAATCATAGAAAAAAATTACAGTGGCTGCGAATTGGGACCGTGATAGCGTTGTCTCCCTTTAGTATAGGCCTAAGTGTATCTCTTTCTGTGTCTGTCTTTCTGATTTAGTGTCTACTTTTCCTCACTCTATATTTTTTTCATATGTCTACCTCCCTCCTATCTTTCTCTATTGCCCCTCTTGATTTGTGCTAACAGTCTCTCTCTCCCTGTCTCTGTCTCTCTGTCTCTGTCTCTGTCTCTGTCTCTCTCTTTGTCTTTTCCTCTGCATCTGACCGTTCGGCTTGTCGTGTAATTAGATATTGACCTTGACTGCCCAGGAACCACAGTCCACTGAAGAATATTTCACTTATTAGGTTGTTTTCTCTTCGTCGTTTCTTTAGTGATGCTCGAGATTACATTTTCATTATAATTATGTCGTATATCCTCAGACTACCAAGTTTTTGTGTGACATCGGCTACCAAGGGGGAGGGGTGGTTACCACCCTCCATGGATTTCGTGTTTCGTTTCACTTATCATATCTTGTAATACAGCAGTGGATTCAGCATTCATTTCTAACCAGAATGGTCTATTTAGTTGTCAATTATGTGAATGCACCTCGAAATTACACAATTTTTAACAACGGCGTACATCTTGTACTTGTTGGATAAACAAATATAAGATTACGTGTGTTTTGAAACTGGTCTATGTATCGAAGAACATTATTAATATAATAAGGCTTCATTTTTAACAATACCCTACAAACTAGTCCACAGTCTGTGTTAGGTGCAGCGAAATCTAAAGTCAACATGAAACAAGACTTTATTTTACGTTATTTTTCACGGCAGTCAAATATGTCGGTGGTCATTGCAGTTATTGCAAGTTACTCCCGACGTTTTGTGAGAATGCTTCCTGCAAACCAGCTTCTCACTTCAACTTCAGTATCTGTTTCAGCTAATATAAGTTCTACATCTGTAGCTGTTGAAAAACGTTTACGCTGTGATGCTGCATTCAGCAATTTTCAGACAGATATCGCGTATCATTATTTCTTTTGATCACTTCCGGTTTTCAAAAGACAAATAATTATGTAAGCAAGAAAATGAAGCGCTGCATTCCCTCTAAAGAATGATATATTTGTTTCTCTTCCAGGAAGAATAATGAATACGCTATAGTCGTAAAACTAAGGGTGGTATCCCCCTCTGGTTCCTCGGGTATATGGAGTAGCTATAACTTTTGAATGGCGTGGGATACAACCACGATGTTTACCTCAAAATGTGCGCAAATGAACCTGCCACAGCTACCTAAAATGTAAAAATTATATTCCATATGAAAAAATTATGCTTAAAAACGTAGGGGTGATTACACCACCCCCCCCTTGGTAGCCCGAGGGATATTCCAAACGCCAGCAACTTCCTCAAACAGGCTGAAGAATTCGTTATTTTCGGGCTTTTAGGGCGATTCGACAATAGCTACCGTGCAAACCCTGAAATGAGTTATTAAAATCACTAAGAAACGATAAAACTGATTAATGATAGATGCCTAAGCGTTTGTTCATTGTAAGCACTAAGATGATGAGAACCTTTAATGATGATAATAGGCCAAATAATAATAATAATGATGATGATGATGATAATAATAATAATAATAATAATAATAATAATAATAATAATAACGGTGGTTATAGTGGTTATAGTGGTCATAGTGGTCATTGCCAACGCTCCCTAAGATCTTCTGAGATGACTTTTAACAATGACAACAACAACAACAACAATAATAATAATAATAATAATAATAATAATAATAATAATAATAATAATAATAATAATGATAATAATAATAATAGCATCAATATCATCATTTTGATATTAATAATAATAATAATAATAATAATAATAATAATAATAATAATAATAATAATAATAATAATAATAATAATAATAATTATAATAATAATAATAATAATAATAATAATAAGGGGCAGGGTGTCTGCATTGTGTGTCGGTCGTCATTTAAGACTCATGCCTCTGACGGAACCATCCACCGACACGGACCTAGATCCGCTCCATGTCCGGGCTCTGACCAGCCACCGGCGGACTGCCCTACAAAGCACACGGGCTCGCGTCGGCCGCCATTGTTGGCAAGAACCTCGGGACCTTCTGGCTCAATGGCCGGCGTAACACAAGCAGACCCCGAGTCTGACAATACTCATCAAACTCAGTTGTTCGACGCCTCGGCTGCTTCGGACCCGGGGCCAATAAAGCCAATGCAGCATCCTTGCCTCTCGCGTGGGTTGCTCAGACACATCCCCAAGGGCGCCAGATCGGGATGTGGCCACCTTCTAACCGGCATCATGGAATCCATATTGTCGGATCCGGCGAACACTGATGGGTGGTGTCGCCTCCTCGCTTTTGGAGCGGGAATTTTGGAGGTGCCCTTGAGGGGCGGCCGGCGTCGCAACCTCACGTCTGTCGTCAAGAAACGCGTCGCCGACTTCCATGACAAATGGCCGACTCTTGCCGAAACCCTCTTCGAACCAGATGAGGACACCACCGGCGGCCGCAGATCATCGGGCTCGAATGGGAGGCTGGCGTTGGCGGCGGCGGTGGCCGCAAAACTTGAAGACGGCAATATAAGTGCGGCGGCCCGCATCCTCTGCTCAGATGACATCCCAGCGCCGATAAACGAAGAAACATTAGAACTCTTGCGCAAAAAACATCCTGCGCCGCCGTCTGACCGCCCAGTCATCCTCCGCTCAACATCAAGCGCACCATTCCAGGCCACTGAGCTGGAGATCCGCACTATGATACGATCCTTTCCCATGGGATCGTCGGGCGGCCCGGATGGCCTGCGTCCCCAGCATGTCGCAGAGCTAATAGGAGATCTTGACGCGGGACCTGGACTACTGAGGGCGACAACTGCAGTCATCAACCTACTACTGGCCGGCACCTGCCCTCAAGAGCTACGATCCATCTTATTCGGCGGAACTCTTTTCGCCCTTCGCAAAAGCTGCGGTGGCCTAAGACCGATAGCCATTGGGTACGTCTGGCGTAGACTCGCGTCTAAATGCGCCAACGCATACGCCATCCCGCGCGTCTCACCTCACCTGACACCGAGACAGCTTGGGGTGGGTGTCCCTGGAGGCTGCGAGGCGGCCATCCATGCAACCAGGCAGTTTCTACACAATATGGACCCGGGATTCATACTAGTCAAGCTGGATCTATCCAATGCTTTCAACAGCTTACACCGGGATAGCATGCTGATGTCGGTCAAGGAAACCATCCCAGAGCTGGCCGACTACTGTCACCTAGCCTATGCCGAAGCAACGTGCCTCAAATTTGGCAGTTTCACCATAAAGTCTCAGGAAGGTCCACAGCAAGGTGACCCTCTGGGTCCTCTGCTTTTCTGCCTCCCACTCCAACCTATACTAACCCGGCTGCTGTCGCCCTTGGGTTTTGGATACTTGGACGACCTCACTTTGGGCGGCAACCCAGAGGTTGTCGAGGCGGATGTGGATCTAATCGAGAGGGAGTGCTTGAGCCTCGGCCTCGCGCTAAACCGCACCAAGTGCGAACTAATCACCGCCAATCTTGCCGGCGACGAACGGGGCTCCCTGATACAGTTCACCCGTGTCGATCCATCCGCGGCCATGCTCCTGGGAGCGCCGCTCCTCCCAGCAGATGCTCTACTCTCCTCTTTGGACAAAAGCGTGGCCGACCTCGCAAGGGCTTTTGAAAGACTTCAGAGTATTGCCAGACAAGACGCCCTTTTAATACTAAGATGCTCCCTGGGCTCGCCCAGGCTAATGCACACATTACGATGCACCAGCTGTCACGACCACCCACGCCTGAGGGACTACGACGAGTTGTTGAGAGGTGGAATCGAGCGGGTTCTGAACGTGATGCTGACCGACGTCCAGTGGGCGCAGGCAACCCTCCCGATTAAGATGGGAGGACTGGGAATCAGGAGGGTGTCATCGCTGGCACTGCCCGCCTTTTTGGCTTCGGCCGCGGGCACCCTCCCCACTCAGTCCCTCATCTTGGGAACAACACTCGAGAACGCAGACACGGCCTACTCTTCAGCGCGTTCGCAATAGATGCAACTCGCCAGGAATTCCGACCCAACGGCCGTCCCCAGTCACAAACAATCACAATGGGATGGACCGTTGCTGCAGGAGGTCTTATCGTCGGTTAGTGACGCACTGCAGGACCCTTTCGACCAGGCCAGACTAAGAGCGGTGCAGTTCCCTCATGCCTCCGACTGGCTACATGCCCTCCCGTTGACCGCATATGATCTGAGGATGAGCGACGAGGCCGTGAGAGTTGCGGTCGGTTTGCGCTTGGGCCTGGCCATCTGCGAGCCGCACACGTGCGCATGCGGTGCTCCGGTGTCGTCCAGAGGCTCACATGGCCTCTCCTGCCATTTGGGGTTTGGACGTCAGGCTAGACACTGCGTCGTCAACGATATCATCTACCGCAGCCTCAACAGAGCCGGCACCCCTGCGGTTAAGGA
>JACEVL010003788.1:10000-12468 GCA_020284085.1 Aporrectodea caliginosa
CCTCACGCACAAAAAGGCCCGTCCACTGGATGGTACAATGCCGTCTGGTCAGCCTGCCGGACAACACTGGAAATTGCGTGGATGGTATAATGATATCAAAGCTCAAGATCGCTATTTTAAGAGAACTAGAAGCTGAGATATTGACAACAGTTTGATTTCGGTCAGCCATTAATTTTGGAAAATGGCTGCAAATTTCGTGTAGATAAGTGTTTGCAAATTGTTCCACTGGCATTCTTGCCACAAATATGTATGTTTAGATAACAAGATCACGATTCTAAGTGACCTAGAAGCTGAGATATTGATAAAGTTTTATTTCAATCAATCAATCATTCAATTTCGTTTATTCACAACACCAAGCTGACAGGTCGCAACTTGTTACAGGTAACAGATAGGAAAAATTGTCTAAGCTCTGACAGTTAGTTATTAAATGGGTTGAGATTGCAAATAGTATATCTGCTCTAACTAAAGAAGAATTAGGGTAGTGGCAATGTTAGTTAGGGCAACGAACGATGGTAACCAATATGGTATAGACCGGAGATAATGTATTTAGTAGATGCTTTTAAATAATACACGTGATATTTATGTCGGCCACTTTGGAAAATGGCTGCAAATTTCGTGTAAATAAGTGTTTGAAATTTTCTATTGGAATCCTTGCCCCTAAATAAATATATATATGTTAAGATGCCAATATCACTATTCTAAGTAAACTAGAAGCTGAGATATTGAGCAATAATTATGTATTTCGGTCAACCATTTTGTAAAATGGCTGTCAAAACCGCTAGAGGGCCGTGAAAATGTTTGGCCCGTGCTTTTTGGACTCGTCTCCCCATATACTATCTCTAACCAAAGGGGCGCATTGTTTGCCAGATGTGAAACTTTTTGCAGCTCCCATACTCCACTAGTTAGAATAGAGAACTCCCAAAAGCCCAATAACATGTTTTACTTGAATTTGTTTTTTCAAAGAAGAGACTGACGCAATAAACAGAAAATAACGAAAGTATCTTTGTAAAGTATGTTGCAGCTGGGGAACCACTTGGGGCATGGATGGCTATGCATTCGTCGTCAGAAACAAATTGATGTGCGGAATCGGTTACGATGTGAGATATCCCGTTCTCATCGGCGATGAACTCGACTCAGACGAGAAGAGTAGAGAAGACCTCTAAAGCCAACCCATCCGATCCTCTGCCTTCTTTAGCAGTCGCTCTGCCTCGTCTCTCTGGTCTCTCTGGCAAACGGACTCGGACCTCTACTGGACATCGACTCTGGACTCATCGACTCCTCTTAGCTTTAGAGTAGCGCTTTATAAATTTTGAGTTTACGAATACGATTAAAAATATTCAAGAATTTGGAACTTTGCACCTTTGTGAGAGATGAGTTGGAGTTACAATTTACAAGTAATTAAATGTGTAGTTGATTTTTATGTGGAACAAGTGAATCTATTTAACATGAAACATTCTGGTGCATTTGAAAATCTTGACAAATGCAATAAAACTAATGCAATCATATTCCGAGCAGTGCAGGAACATTTATGAAACAGTTTTAATGATATCTATTCTAGTGTTGCAGTTTTTGACTGTTTCAATCATGTAAAATTGTGATGACTTTTATATAGATGAATATTTAAATTTAAATTTATTCCCGAGAACATTCCAACGATTTAAGGACTGAACTAATAGAGCCTAAGTCAATATAGAGACGTATTAGAAATACTTTCGAAATTCAACCAGAATCGTGAGAAGTAAATCGATAGCCTATGTTCTTTTAAAACATTTATTCATTATAATAATGCCATGACTGAATAAAGATGCTGCGTCCTAACCTTCCTTTTCAAACGGTTCTGTGAAGTACGGTAATCTGCGGAATCCAGCAACTGTTCCTAATGTATCACAGCAGTAGGATGGCCAGTATCAAGCCACTTTCTTGATCTTAACAGCTTGTAATTAACCCTGTGATAATTAACCTGGGAACATTTCATTTGAAATGTCGAGACCAATTTTAGGCACCAGACTTTGATAGCAAACGTCTGAACACCGTCCGAATTAACGAGAAACAACGGTGAAACAGAATAATAGCACCAAGAACGCACAGCAGGACAAGTTAGAAGACCTAACAAACGAAGATTTTAAATATGAGAAAATGCGCCTTTGAGTAGTATTTCAAACTGACAAGCTAGAGAGACAAGCGGCCATGTGACCACAAGTGCAGAGAATATGTAGTCACATGGAACAGCCCACACAACTGAAAAATTATTAATTTTAATTTTTTCTCATTTAATGAGCTCCCTAATTACTCTGACTACCGTAGTGGCGCTATGACAATTGCAGGGCTTGCCTCTTTTATCTCTATAAAACACACGTGCGCCTCTTAGGAAACCCTTCCCCCATGAGGCTGAATCACGTTTTGCGCAGATGAAAAGTCAACCTGTTTGTGAAGATGAAGACAAAGCATTTGAACTGATTTAAACATTT
>JACEVL010003789.1:0-13013 GCA_020284085.1 Aporrectodea caliginosa
TCCCAGAGCTTACATCCGAAATAGAGGTGATACGCCATTTTGACTAATGGAGTAATGGCCCTTTTCTGTCTTGCAAACGAGACTTGCTTTGTACCACTACGCTTGCGTCATCTTTCGTCAGCGATCGTGATGACTCACCTGCATTACATCAGGGATTGATGCACTGCCTCCGGAGGCGTGTGTATGGTCGGTTGATGCAATACGACGCAATATGTAGTTTGAAATACAGCGTTGCGAAATGGTTACCTATGTACTCAATGCGTACTGAGACATTTATACGTAACCATCTCTGTCTCTCCTAAACGAGAGCCAATCGACAAATTTTATTGTCATTTTCGTGTTCAGCACCTCAAAATTAGTAAAGATTTGCTATTTTCATTTAAAAGGCATTTTGTGTGTTGTACAGTGTAATTTAAAAATCAAAATACAGTGACATTGGAATAGAACAAGCTTTCACTTGGTATTAAGCAATATTTTGTTATCTCCGTTTCCGTTTAAGTGTTTTGCATTGTATATTATAAGCACTCCAACTTCACAGACATAGCAAGAATCTGTTCACACTGAAATACAGTTTGCCAGAGAAACTCCTGAAAATATGTTTGTAAAATTGTGACTTTGCCAAACAAGTCAAATTGTCTTTTGAGGTCCATTTTCACATGCACACACAAGTTCTCTATCATTGCTCAGATATGCATAGACCATTTCATTACAAAATACCAAAATGCATAAAAATGCAGTTTCTGATGTAAACTTTATAAATATTGTAGCTCGTTACTCATTATTTACTTACTTGAGGGGGTTCCTCTGTGTGAGGACGCAGGTGCTCTATTTGATCGAGTCTGGGGAGCGGACATTATCCCCCGGACATTATCCCCCGGACATTATCCCCGGACATTATCCCCGATTTTGCGTAGGACATTATCCCCGGACATTATCCCCCCTCTGTGTAAATATATGTATATGTACATATAATGTATTTATATATACATGTACATATGTTATCCTATATATATAGATATATATGGATATATATATATGTATATATGTATATAACTTAAGACTTGTTAATGTCGCTCAGTTCATAAGCAGTACGAAACACTTTGACCGCCAGACCATTTATTAGCAGTACGCCACAGCCCTCTAGAAGTCTTTGGTTCAATTAAATAAAAACTTAAATTAATCAATGCAGCTTCTATTTACGGAAACACTTAAGCATCTTATAAATCAAACTTCCATTTAGGCCAACAACTATTCTCATCATTTTTTCCTGCATTTCGGCAAGAATATTATACGATTATATCTTAGACTGGGGGGGATAATGTCCTACCCTGGGGGGATAATGTCCGGGGGATATGTCCAGGGGGATAATGTCCGGGGGGGATAATGTCCTACACTCGAGTCTGGGGCCCATATTGTTTACCCATAATTACCCATAATTCAATATTCTTTAGTTTTCAAACACTTTCATCAGATAGAAGCATTAAATTCGTGAATAATCAATATAATCAACGCTTCTACTAAGCCTTCGAAAGACGAGCCTAAGCACCATATATCTACACCAGGAATCTAATATATATCTAAAAGCCTACAGCAAAAAAGAAAAGTAACAATATGCACGCATCTTTTGAAATTTAACTTAATGAGCGAGCACCAACCCATCACAGTGCAGGAACTGGAATTAACCTAGCCTTTTCTCGTCTTACTGAACATTTTTATTCCCAGACCAAAGGATTTCCATGTTCCTGTACTGGATACCAAAATGTTAGAAGAAAAAAACAGCGCTATAACATTATGTGAGGATTTGTGTAAATCCGATTAGAGCGAAAAGAAAACATGTTATGGCAAACTACGCACACGTCTCTTCTTCTCTTCAGGAAAGACTTATTATAAATGATAATCCTCAGTCACTAGACGAATCCTCCGTTTCCAGATAAACAACCGCTTCTTCCCCGCAAATCCACCGTTTCACTGTTTCCGCTTGATATGGTTTCGCTGCTGAGCTGAGAGGCTGCGTTTTTGGCTCAACTCTGTTATCTAGGATCTTCTGGGATAGCTCTTTTTGAAGTATGAAGATGATGACGGCGCTTTTTCTAAATCAAGTCAGAATATAGGCTAAATCAAATGGGATATTGACTTACGTTTGCATTTTATATTAAAAGAATTTTTATCCTGTCATAAACATAAAACAGAATCTTGAAAACAATCGAAAGTACTGTGGTGAAAATCGTCTCTCGTCGGACTGGCTGGGTGCTCCTCTCCTCTCTGTTTCTGTCTGGTACCTCTGGGATGGCGAGTTCAGGATCCTCCTATTCTTCAAATTTCCACGATCGGGCATCCGTGATCACTGATCTGGCAGAGGGCTTGGCGACACCACCGACGGCAGTGGCGTGCGTAGCAATGGGTTGTCCAGGTTGTGCAATGCACAAGGGCCCCGGTGGCACAAGGGACCCGACGGTCATACCGTCAGAATGTAATCAAATCAACTTAACCAAGCCCAGTTAGCCTACCTCAAGAACTTTCCTTATCTCTACATATAAATTGCTCAACGTCTTCTAACTGTTTAAGAATTAAATTGACACAGTTCTTTGAATGTTTCTCCTTTCTTCAAACACAGTTATTTCAAACGTACAATCAAAGTTCTTATCAATACAGCTCAACTGTAACTTCTAACATACAGCTCTCTACTGCATTAAAACAACTACTACACTGTATTGTTCAAATTCACTGTCATCAGCAGTTTCTAAGTTTGGCGCGCTAACTGCACGTGTAGAGAATCTATCGTCAGCCAAAGTTTAGGCTACTTTAGGCCAAGCGCCCACGAGCCGACAGCGCAACTAAGGCCTAAGACTAAAACGCTTAACAATCGAATACACATATATATATATATCAACCTAAGGAACACCTGTGCTCATTATATATGCAAAACATTAGTTCACATTACCTCCTTCCCTTTCTTTGGATTGAGCAAATTAAACTTAAAAATTTGCGAAATCATCAGGTACTAAATTATGCAATAAACTTAATACTATATAATACAGTAAAATAAACAATCTTATAATCTAGATAAACAATCTGCTACAACATTTAATCGTCCTTTCTTATAATTAACTTCTACATCAAAAGTTTGCAGTGCTAAAGCCCAACGCACCAGTTTAGCAGACTTAGACATAGATTCAGTCAGATAAGTTAAAGGATTGTGATCGGTAAAGATGTGAACTTTAGATCCAATGATTATCTCTTTTAACTTATTTAGAGCCCAAACAATAGCATAGGCTTCTTTCTCTACAGTTGCCCATCTCTTCTGGGTGTCAGTCAATTTCTGACTTATAAATGATACAGGGCGCTCTATTCCCTTATCATCCATCTGTGTTAAAACAGCTCCTACTGCAAAATCACTACTATCGCAGTACAAATTAAAAGGTTTTCCAACATCAAAAACATATAAAACAACTTTAGAGCGTACAGCATCTTTAAGTAAATTAAATGCCTGTTGATGTCTATCAGTCCAATCAATCTTATCTGGAACATGTTTGCTTGTCAAATCAGATAGAGGCTTCGCAATCTGTGCAAAATCTTTGATAAACTGTCTATAGTAACCAAAAAATCCCAGCAATTGCTTAACTTGTTTCTTCGTTTCTGGGGTTTTCAAATTAATTAAACTTTCAATTCTATCTGGATTCATTTGAATCGTTCCAGAACCAACCACATGACCGATGAACTTTACCTCACTCTTACCAAAGATACATTTCTTTAAGTTCAGAGTAATGTTATGCAGTCTCATTTGCATTAAATATGCATCTAAATGCTGTAAATGAATCTTCCAGTCATCTGAATGCACAGCAATGTCATCTACATAGGGCTCAGCAAATTCATTTATAGGCTGTAAAACCATGTTAATTGCTTTAACAAATGTTCTTCCTGAGTTGATCATTCCGAACGGAACACGAGTAAACTCGTACAGTCCATTGTGAGTAACAAAAGCAGTTTTCCATTGATCAGTTTGCTTAACAGGACAAGTCCAGTAAGCACTTCGACAATCAAAAATCGAGATCACATTTGATTTTCCAACTTTGTGCAACACGTCTTTTACAATCGGCATCGGATATTTACAATCCACAGTGAACGAGTTAATGTATCTGTAGTCGCAGGCAAGTCTCAGAGAACCGTCTTTCTTTTTAACAATTACCAACGGACTTGCCATTCTGCTCGAAGATGGTTTTATAATGTTGGCTTGAAGCATTTCTTTAATTTGTCGTTCAACTTCTGCTCGATAGATGAGTGGAATACGGTAAGCCATAAATTCTTTTTCACGAAATTCCGGTTTCAGTTCAATTTCATGTTCAACCAATGTACATAGTCCAGGCTTTTCAGAAAATCGATCAGAATATTTGTTTAGTACTTCCAGCAATTGTTTTTGTTGAGTCAATGTTAAATGGTTAATCTGATCAGGATCAAGATTCAGTGAATTCTTTTCATCTTGCAAGTCATTCTTCGTCAACAACTCAACCACTGAACCAAAGTCTTCATCTTCTTCAACGATTAATCCACAACTCATTGCTCTTGTAATGTACTTTCTGATTTTATTTGCGTGAATTATCTTTCGACAATCGTCACCCATATCAATCAAATAAGAGTACTTTGACCTTCGTTGTATGACAGTACATGGACCATGCCATCGTGAAATCAGTTTATTCGTTGAAGTCGGATATAACACAATGACTTTTTCACCCGGTTCAAATTCTTTATGTTTCGCTCTTTTGTTGTATTGATTCGTATACTGTAATTGCTTCTCTCGTGAATATGATTCTGCAAACAGTAATGCTTTTTCCATATTTGCTTTCATGTCTTTCAAGTACTTTTCTGGTTGGATTCCAATATGAGGTGGTAAATTAATTTCTCTTGTCCAACTTTCTTTTAGAATTGCCAGTGGTCCACGCGGAATCTTTCCATACACCAACATATAAGGAGCAATTCCAGTAGTTGCATTCGGTACTTCTCGTAATGCCCACACTGTAAACGGAATTACTTTATGCCATTGCCTTGGATTGTCAACAATTACATGATGGATCATTTTCTTGAATGTTTGGTTCCATCTTTCTACTAATCCAGCTGCTTCTGGATGACCTGGCGTGTCAAATCTTGGACTACACCCCATTAAATTCAGAAATTCTCTTGTCAGACTCGCAGTAAAATTTGTTCCTTGGTCACTTGTGATCACAGAAGGTACACCAACGTTCATAAACAACTCCATCAAAGCATCACACACAGCTTTCGCAGTTAATGATTTCAACAGAAACACTGTAGGCCATCTGGTGCAAGAATCGACAATACATAAACAGTACTTGTGACCTGCAGCAGATGCTGGCTCGATTGGTCCTACACAATCCACCGTAATTCTTCTAAACGCCACATCTTCTCTTGGAATTGGAGTGATAGGAACCCTGTCCATCACCAAACTTCTTGCCTTTAATTGACATTTCTCACATGATTTGCAAAATTTCACTATATCTCTTCTCATCTTTGGCCACGTAAAAGACAACTTTATTCGTTCTCTAGTTTTCTCTTCTCCAAGATGTCCTCCAAATACTGATTCGTGAGCCAACTCCATCACTTTCATTCGTCGCTCTTTTGGTAACACCAATTGATATATCGTTTGCTCTAATATTCGATATCTTTTGTACAGTAAGCCATTTACCACGCAGAATTCAGATTCTTTATCTGGCGCTAACGTCCACCATGCTTTCAATGATTCATCTTGTCTCTGCTGTTCTTCGAATTTCTTTGCGTCTGCAATCTGCATCTGTTGTTCTTCATCTTTCTCATTTTCTTCAAACAAATCTCCTATCGCCACATCACAATCATTATCCTCTTTCGTTTCATTTAGATTACCATTCTTGCATGCAGCCATCTCTTGTTCACTCATCTCTGCTGTTATACCGTCTTGCATTAAACTTTGTTGATCATCACTTTCGTTTTCCTCTTCGCTTGAACTTTCAGTTTCACTTTCCTCTTCGACTTCTATCACTTTCTTTCGCTGACTCTGCAATCTCGTCGTTACATTCGCTTGCACATCTCCTTGTATCATTTTCACTTGTGGCACGGCTTTAAGTTCTGCAATGATTTCTGGATGCAACAAGAATCTTTCTGTGCTTCCCATTTTTGCAATACTAGCACACATCAATGTCACATAAGGTGTAAGTGAACATTTGACTTTATGCGGAATTACCTCTTCTTCCACATCGTTACAACACAGCCTTACATCAACTTTCACCAACTTTGCAGGAATGGCATCTCCTGCCACGCATTGTAAGTTCACTTTTCCAATCTGCTCCACCTTCATGCCTTCCAGTAATTCTTCACTAATCACCGGAACCTCTGCTCCAGAATCAATCAGTGCTTTTACTTTTATTGGTTCTTTTCCTGCTGTTCCACGAATTTCTACCTCGACGTACTGTAATAACACTTTCTTTAATGTTGTACTTTCATCTTTTCCAGCCATTTCTTTCTGCATTCCATTGTGCAATAGAATTTCTTTCTGAATATCAGGTGAAAGGTGACATTTCATCACTGACTTTACTTCAGTTTCTTCAGAATAATGAGACCGATGTTCTGTGGCTTGACTTTCTGAATCACCAACCACTTGAATTCGATTCACCCTCGAATTTTCTTGTTTTGCACCATAATTTGAGGTTGTAACAGGAACTGGACAGAATTTCATTAAATGCCTGTCTGATCCGCAGTTGTGACAACGTTTCACCACTGCACCTCGTTGTTCGATGCTTTCTTTTCTCTTATATGGAGTAAACGATGCATTGCCTTCTCTTGCGACAAACCTTGGTGGTGACTTGTTATATACCGGACGTTGTCTGGCCATCATCGATTCTCTATTCTCGTGAACAACCGGAGAATTTGGTTTCACTTCTGCACCTCTGAACTGATTTCCTGTTTCTTGATTGCTCTTCCAATGAAAACCAAAATTTGGAGTGAACTGTTGATTTCTTTTTACATTGGGTACAAAACCAAAACTTGTCTTATTCGGAATTGCCAAACCAATTCGATTATTAACATGAATGTCCGCTAGGTCTGCCACAACACTAGCTTCGTAACAATCAGTTCCTTCCTTCGACAACACAAACTGTAGTGGACCTGGTGGTAGTGATTCTTTCAACTTATCCGCCACTAACAAATCAAACAGCTTCTCAAAATTCTTATCCACTTTGCGACTTTTCACATAATAGTTCAACAAGTTCTTCAGCCTTGCTGTAAACATTGTATACGTTTCTTCAGCTGTCTTCTTCGCATCAATAAACTTCGATCTGTACTCTCTCGGTGTCAACTTGAATTCTTTTAACAAGTGCTGTTTCACGATCTCATAATCGTCTAAATCAGCGAATGACAATCTGTTTAGAACAGTTCTAGCTTTCGGAGTCATCAATGGCAATAGTAACTTCACCCAGAATTGTTCTTGCACGTTGAAACTACGAAACGCATTCTCAACCGTTTCGAAATATAATGGCACCTCCATCATATCGTTTGGCATTTTAGGTAACACGTGTTTCATGGCATCACCAATTTTCTTTATTTTCGAAACCATCGTTTCACTTTCTTCCTGTTTCCTTTTCTGTTCTTCTCGTTCTTCTTCTCTTCTTTGCTCTTGAGCTTCTCTATTTTGTTTCTCCTCTTTGAGTTGTGCTTCTTTTAATGCTATTTTTTGTTGTTCCAACTTTAAACGTTCTTGTCTTTCCGCTTCCGCCTTCTCCATGCTTTCTTTCTGTAATTTCAGTTCTTCTTGTCTAACCTGTTCTGCTCGCTCCAACTCTGAAATTCGCACTTTTTCCTTTTCTTCTTCACGTAGTCTCTTCTCTTCAATCTGTTGCTGACGTATCTCTTCGTCACTTTTCCGCGCCCTTTCAAATTCAATCATCTGCTCTAATCTTCTCCTTTCAGCATCTTCTCTATCTTTTCTCAATTGCTCTAATTGAATTTCAAATTGCTGCCTTTGCAATTCTTCTTTCTCTCTTTGAAGACGTAATTCTTCCTGTCGTACATTTTCTGCTTTCTCTTCTTTCTCTCTCTGAAGACGTTCTGCCTTCTCTTCCTTTTCTCTCTGAAGACGTTCTGCCTTCTCTTCCTTTTTTCTGCTTTCTCTTCTTTCTCTCTCTGAAGACGTAATTCTTCCTGTCGCATTTCTTTCTCTTCTTGTCTCCGTTTCTCCTCTTTTCTTTCTCTTCTTGTCTTCGTTTCTCCTGTCTCATTTCTTTCTCTTCTTGTCTTCGTTTCTCCTCTCTTTCTTCTTCATCATCATCCACTGCATCATCATCTCCATAGACATAAGTCCAGGCGGTTTTTCAATAACCTTTTCCACAACACCGCCGACAGCACCTTCTTCTTCTGCTTCTTCCTTAAGCCAGACTTCAGCTAGCGCTTCTAACATGTCTTCACGTGACATATCTTCCAGTTGCTTTTCTTCAAAACCAGCCTTTAACAAGCGCTGTTTTAATCTTTCAGAAGACATCTTCTTCAGTTCTGCTTGTTTCTTGACACTTAATTTCTCCATCTTACTTCTTTACTTCAGTGCTGTCCTTTCTGGAAAACACGAGTTTTCTTTTGTGTTTGAAGTATTGGGGATTGTTCTTTGTTTGAAAACAACAAACTTGTATACCTTTGTCGTTGAGGCTTTCGTTGTCGTCAATTTACCAATGATTCAAATGCGTATTCACCAGTCGACGTTGTTTCGAATCGACGTTGTTTCGAATCCCAGACGTTGTTTCGAATCCCAGACGTTGTTTCGAATGTTGTTTCGAATCCCAGACGTTGTTTCGAATCCCAGACGTTGTTTCGAATCCCAGACGTTGTTTCGAATCCCAGACGTTGTTTCGAATCCCACCGCTGCCACCAAATATGTCACCAACTCTTTTCTTTCTTAGTTGTGACCTACCTCAAGAACTTTCCTTATCTCTACATATAAATTGCTCAACGACTTCTAACTGTTTAAGAATTAAATTGACACAGTTCTTTGAATGTTTCTCCTTTCTTCAAACACAGTTATTTCAAACGTACAATCAAAGTTCTTATCAATACAGCTCAACTGTAACTTCTAACATACCAGAAGACCATAAAACAATTGCCAAGAGACTTGAAGAGACGACATTTTGGCATTTATAATTTTGAAATTTGTAAAAACCAAAAAACCAAAATTTGCAGATTTTTGTTTTTTGGTTTTTTTTTTAAAACAAAAAACAAAAACCAAAAAACCAAGCCTTTAACAGCCCTGGCAAGAGCGTGGCACAGCGTGCGTAGGCTATCGCGGTTCGCTTCCCGATGCTGGCTTATTTCAGATAGGCCTAGGCCTATCTAAAAATCTCGGGCTAGAACGGTCCGTGCTCTAGCTGTGACCTTAATGGCGTGGCGCCTATTCAAAACGGGCAAGTTGCTTCGAGTTAGCGACTGCATACGAATTACGGCATTCAATTTAAAATCTCTATTTATTTATTTACATCTACATGTAGGCTATACAGCGTTCGCACTCTGCCGTCCACAGGGGACAAATCAAACAGATTTCTCAGCCTTAGCTCGTTCTCTGCAACGTTCAGCGCTCTGTTGTCTTTAACACTGTACCATGCCTCTGACGACGATATAGAGTCAGTGGCGGCGCCAGAGGGATAGGGGGCTTAGCCCCTCTAACTGCGGCTCAGCCCCCCCAAAAAGTGGGAAGCTGCAGGGAGAGGGGTTTAGCTAACGCCGAAGGAGGGGAGAGGGGACTTAGCCAAGTCCCGGGACACAGCTAGACTTAGCCAAGTCCCAGGACACAGGCGGCAGCCAAGGCGGGGGAGAGGTGTTTAATCTAGGCACCTCTTGGAGGGGAAAGTTTCCCCCACGATTTAGCTTCCCCCCAGAGAAATATAGCAAAATAATAACATTATAGGCCTAATATTATATAAACTGTTATAACGAGTATGTTGTAATTGCAGAGCAAACATAGTGTATGTTGAAAGGTGAGGTCATCAGGATATGCCCTACTTGCCGGCAGAATTACATACTGATGTGCAGCATCTGCAGCTGTTGACTGATAGGAATATATCAGAATCCCACATGTGGGAATATTGACTTCATGGCTGAATATAGGTCTGCTGTGCTTAGTTGACATGCGCTGCCTGCACAATACCATGCAAGGAGTTTTTATGCATACTATGATCCCAAGTAATTTTGTTCATGGACACCAAGTGGCCATGATGTGGGCACACAATGGAAGGTTACCAACATCTGTGCTGAAATACTGAGCTCACATCATAACTACATGGGTCTCGTGTAGGTGGTTTATATATGAGACTCACATAAGTGCGTTAACAGGACAATAACCCCAGACAATAACCCACGGACAATAATCCCCGGACAATAACCCCATGCAAAAAAACTGGACAATCGGGGGGGTCCCCATAGTGCATTGGATAACACACTGGCATAGAGAGAGCGAGAGGTACCGAGTTAGAGTCCCGTAGGGCGGATATGCTTTGTAGGCTGGTATTAGCGCCGTGTATTGCAGGCTGTCTGTTCTGTTAGTAGTTAAGATTTCAATTGCATAACATGTAAATGTACAGCGCAGTGCGTTTGTCAGGCGCTTCAATAAAGAAAAAAATTATTATTATTATTAATAACCCCCACCCCATACTGATACAGTACTGATACAGTAAAACAAACGAACCATTCCATTTCATTATTGAAGAACAAAACTCAGGCCACATACATTGAATTGTTTGCGAAGTTATTTATGCTGAATGTAAATTTGAACAGTGAAATGAAAGGATGTTTCCTTCATCTGAGTCAGAATATCCACAGCAAGAATCAGAAAAACCGTCTACAACAATGCTAGCAAGAAGACTCTGAATTTGCACTGAAATTAAGAACGATTCCGGCTCTTGCATTTGTGCCAATGGACGATTTATTCAAAGAGAACAAGCATTACAACAAGTTCACTGCAGACAATTTCTGGCTGGTCACGAATCACAACCTATAAGGAAGAAGTATGCTGACTCCAATGCATGAATTCTGGCTGTCATTAGCAACTACAATGAGCGCAATGCTCTTGACTATCTACGTGGAAAAGGTCACAACGTTTCATTTTAAGTTCAACAAACTAATTAACAATAAACAGCTTTTCTGTTACACATTTAATTTCATACTGTGACATTGCATGGTTCTCTAATATAATTTTTATGTCTAATAAATGAATATATAAACTGTCTGATTAATATACATTATTTGTATATTTATATAATTAATATATCGGTATACAGGTTTGCTGTCCGGGGTGTTTTGCATTGGGGGTTATTGTCCGGGGTTATTGTCCTAGAAGCCATAAGTGCCTATGTGAGACCCATAACTGGATTGTTACTTATAAAAAGTAGTTAGTTAGACACACAGTAACTAGTTGCTAGGAAGGAAAAGTAATTAAATGCCACATAACTATAAAAATGGTAACTACTGTAATTACTGATTACACCTGAGGTTATCATTTGAGGAACCAACTAAGTCCATTTATTAAGTCTAGTAGATTTAGTAGTTCCTTCAAGGCACATGAACTTGGATGGTTCTTTTGTAGCAGCTGAACCAAGGGGGCTTCAACTTTAAAAAAGAATTAGTCACAGGAAAAGCTAAAAAAAATATTAGTTAGTTACAAAGAACACAATACTGCACAACACTGCTTTGCCCATATGGGCATGTTGCCTGGGTGGTCAGTAAAGTTTCCAATTGGCAAAAATATAAGTGAGTAGACTAGCAGGTCGATGGACCAACTACTACTGCTTGCACAGACAAGCACACAAGCACAGCCCAAACAACACCTTCTGTGATAAGCACTAAATACAATTAAAGTCAAGTTTTTCAATAAACACATACTTGATTGTTTTCATACCACTTTTATCACGTTTTAGTTACATCTAAAAATAAGAAATCCAAGCAAACGTATTTGCTACATTTAAAAGTCAGTTGGGTTCATTGCTTGAACTGAAACCATTATGACATGTGACAGTATGGCACTGTCAGATATGCATGCTTAAAATCTGAAAATAGTATTATATCTGAATTTAAAACTTAAACCTGTAACTCATCATTTGGCAAAAAAGACAAGACACACTAACCACATTCATTAGAAATTCAATCATAGAATCGACAGCTCAAAAGCAGACGCCTGTTGACTTATCTTCAAATAAAAAGGCCGATGGTACTCTTGTTCCCATTTACATGCAGTTGCATTTGACTCAGAGCTGCATACATTTTCAAACTGTCTTAAAACATGCTTGTCTGGGTCAGTTAGACAGCAGCACTTTTGTGATGCACTTCAACTGCACTATATGAACTGTCTTGATAACTCTTGTTACAGGAATAACAGAAAATAGAAGTCCGACGCAATGCTTTTGAGAGGTCAAAAAGCTATATATTAATTACCGGTCACACTATACATACATTGCTATACACAATCCTGATATTAGCAGCCTGCTTCTGTAATTGCTGACAGAAGCCTAGATTTGCCTAATGTCAAGAACTAGTTCAACTGACATTCATATCCTTTCATAATTAATGACTTTATCTGGTATTAATTATTATTTCAAAAGCAAGAGGAATATATTCTTCATTTTGAAATACTCAGTTAAACATAAAGAGCTTAAATATTGCTATGGTTTGGCAGACACTGGACGCTGTTTTGTACTTGCACTGGCAGAGAAGCCTAAAACACAAATAAAACAGGCTTTATCAGCTTAACTAATACTCTAAGTTGGCTTATGAATAGCCATAATTATCTTGATTCTGAAACTGCGTACTCTGAGAAAGGTTATTGTATATGTCTAACCACAAGCATCAGTGAGTAGTGATGATCAGCTGGGCATGACCAACTAGCTCGTATGTCCACATAATTGTATTGTATGTGAAAATTTGTAAAGCATCTCTTACAATATAAGCTATTCAGAGGCGCTCTCAGAGTGACAGCCCCGATGGAATAAAGAAGTCTTCAAGCA
>JACEVL010003790.1:0-11005 GCA_020284085.1 Aporrectodea caliginosa
ATTGCATTTTGTATGCTTGAACCACAATAAAACGAGCTTGTTGATAAACATAAATGTGGGTGCTTTTCAGACAGCGAAGGAGAAGATTTCCTATGTCTGTTCAAACTACATTTGCCGCTGGCGTAAAACCGTTAGTGATGACTCTAGTAAGAGGTCTTCGACTCAAGAACCTGCTAAGAAAACGGAGAAGCCTGGCTTCGTTCCAGTGGAGGTGCATGATAACAGAGGAATGGAAAAGCAGGACATTTTGCTCGGAACAGGAACACTGACTACGAGCATTGATGACTCTGGTACGTTGGAGTCAACGCGCATGTAGAAACAAAACCTCCTACGCATCACGTTGGAATTGACGGCGGTGGAACAAAAAGAAGTCTGAGAAAGCCGACTAAATTATAATTGAGCGTTTCTTATAATTATTACTCTCCAGAGACTCATGCTTAGCTTCATTTACTCAAGAGGACTGGATTAAAGACCATTGCTGAGGGTAGATGGAAGAAGTCAGAAAAAGAAGAAAATCGCTTGCACTACGCTATCTCTTGTTTACTTGTTACATCAATCAATATTCGTTTAGTGGAGATAGTCAAGCTGACACAACCACAACTTAATGACAAAAAATGGAAAACATATTATTAGCTTGTTCAGGGACACGGGGCCTACCTGTGGACCCGCGCTTAAACCCTCACATGCAAATGACAACTTTTGTAATATCGCTTTCTGGTAAACTGTTAGTTCTAAGCTTGACAAGTTATTCCAATGGGTCATGCTTTTGAAATGCGACGTATAGGCTACCGTTTTACTATAAGCCACTTGGCAATTGCTGTGCTATGATGTTTTCTGATGCATGCTTAAACCAAGGGCCTAGTTCCGATACACGCGTCTAAGGCATAGATAGGATGACGGTGATTGCATATGACTAAAACTCAATTGATCTGGTTTGGAACCAAACAGCAGCTCCTTAAACTTGCCTTCCCACTTCTGAAGTCAATGTATCCTGATTTCACATATTCACCCACTGTCCGCGACTTGGGCGTCACCCTTGATAGCACCCTGTCGTTCTGCGAGCACCTTATGCACTTGACGCGCTCATGTTACTATCATCTGAGGCGCGTGAGAGCCATCAGAAGATCTGTTTCCTCTTCTGTGTTTACAACCATAGTCCATGCTTTCATCTGCTGTCGCATTGACTACTGCAATTCACTATTTGCTGGGCTTCCCAAGGCAAGCATATCCTCCCTTCAGTCGGTTATGAACTCGGCAGCCAGGCTCATCGCCCGTCTCCCTCGCTACTCTCACATCTCTACCTATATGACTGATGTCCTACACTGGCTCCCCGTTACCTCTCGTATCCAATACAAGGTACTGCTCTTAGTCTTAAGAACTCAACTGGGCCTAGCTCCTAAATATCTTTGTGACTTAATGCGCAAACCTCTATCTGCAGTCTCTTCCCGCCCTCTCCGCTCTGCGGATCGACTTGATCTCCTAGTTCCCCGGGTATAAGGACTGCCACGGCCCAGCACCGTGCCTTCGCCATCGTGGGGCCTTCTATGTGGAATGACCTCCCACCTTCAATCCGTAGTAAGATTTTAGTCGGGGTCCCACCTTCATCCCTTCGTTGCTTGGAAAACTTTCTTATTTCCCTGGGCTGTCACTCTGAATAGCTAGTAATGTAAGAGGCGCTTTACAAATTCTCATATATACGATACGATACGATGAGCATCTTTCGCGTCTCTCAGTCTCGGTGTCTTGATGCTGTTTTACACTGTTGAAAAACACATATAATATATGAACTCTGAATATATTATATTCAGAGTTCTTATTCTGTAGAACGATACGTTATGGTAATCTGGTAATTACGCTATTCTTCTGTACAGAACGAAGAGGGGGTTTATCGTTTAATTTTATGCAATAGTTTGACCGAAATCTGTTGAAGCTACTTTTTGGTTTAAATGAAAATTGAGCGTAGAGACGTTACGGGCTAATGCCCAACTCATCATTATACATCGCTGATAAGAAATGGTCCCCTCCTTCCTCATGTTCAGAAGAGACCTTTGATTAACCTCCGCTTTAAAGTGCTCTATTGCCGCCGGCCACTCAGCAGATGCCACCATTCAAGAGGAGTCTAGAAACTCAACAGCAGTCACTCAGATTACTTCGGCTCAAGAGCAGACTACCAAGATAACAAACTAGACAGGCTTCGTTCCAATGGCTGTGGAGTATTACGAATAAATAATTAGACAGCAGGACAATTTGCACAGCACTAGAATACAGCTTACGAGCATCTAAGACTCTGACACATTGGAGTCAACGCGCTAAAGGAACCAGAGCTCCTACATTGTCTCAGTATCACGGTGGAAGTGACGATCACGAAGGAAACAAGCCTGATAAAACTATTTTATATTAAAACATTTCTTATATAATATTTCGGAGACTCATCTTTCGTTTCATTAACTCAAGTCTTACATTGCAAGACATTTTCCAGGATGCCCTTACAGTTTCAATCTCAATCATGATATTATATGGAAGGACATCATATAATTATACAGTGTTCCTTAGATTCGTGGACCATTATATTCTGTCCTAATAATAAACCTAGATGTTATTTTTATGTCCTAGTAATAAGCATGGGCATTATTTTCTGCCCTAGTAATTTTCCTGGGCATTATTTTTCTGTCCTAGTAATAAGCCTGGGCATTATTTTCTGCCCTAGTAATAAGACAAGACGTAACACGGATATGCCTAAAGATGATTGTATAGACTGTCTGTAATACTGGTTTCCATAACACTTGTTTTTTGTCGGAATTATTCATCCCTTGTGTCTCTCATAGTTCTTTTGGGTTAAGGTTTAATTCGCGTCGTAAAATATTCGGATTTCAGTCAATGGTTTTTATTGCTGTGTAAGGGAGCAAAGGTTTGATATCCATAAGATGTGCTGTTATGTTAAATATTTAAACATCGTGTTACTTCATGTAACAAGAATATTCAGATTCCTGTGCCTTTGCATAATCGAGGAGCTTTAATTTTAGCTCTTTAGCACTATTGATTCTCTTCCCTCGATTTTTGCACTGATAGCTTATGTATAACATGATAGTCTTAATTTGATCTAAACATTGCCTTAATCTAGTCTTTAAACATCCAATAAGACCTTTGTTTATCAATGCATAAATTGCGTACTTCTCAGTTTATTTTTAATAAACGAAAATTGATTGATTGATTGATTGACTTGAGTACGTGTAAATATCCTGAAATTAATTATGTACACTTTTATAATGGCTGTAAATAGAACTTCTGTCACCAATGGAGCAATAAAGGTTTCTTCAAAGTTCTCCTGTATTTTATGTTTTCGTTTTCAGCCATGTAAAAAATAAAGCAACATTTCATATCCACGTGTACATGCCTCTGAGAAATATTCTAAGTATTCAGGTTATCGTAATTTTTTGCCAACAGCCGTGCCATGTTTAAGGCCAAGCTTATCTACCTGACCCAGAATGACTCTTTAAGCCTTAACACGTTTCACTGTAACTATCGATGAACGAATCTTGTAACTAGCTGCGTTATGACAGCTAGAGTTGATTAATAAACGAAAATACAATACAATAAGGCAGGTCGTATTGTGTTACAGTCAACCGCTGGATAATTTCATCTTAGCATGGACTTGCAAGTGTCGACGGCTGACTTAGGTTTCGGTGGCACAGAGTTCTACCTTGTGCAAAGGTTGAAGAGATATGAAGATTAATGATGGACTGACGTTGCCCCATTTGCGATGAACTAATACATTGGCCTAAAGTGTTCGGTTAAAGTTTCACAGATTTTTAATAACTTTTGTCTTTACCCTTTGGCATGGACCGTGGAAATTTATAAAGTTGTAATTAATTTTGAGTTGATAATATTATTAATTCTGGAATTAAATTATGCGGATTGCACGACTGCGAAAGGTGTTAGTAGGCTTAGTCTTGCATTACCTAAAAAGTCGTTTGATGGTGAGAGATAAATCTAAGAAGAACATATCCTACGCTGAACAGTAGGCCTAACAAATTGAGTTGGTCAGCATGACAATCCAAAAAGCAGGTTTACTCAATAATAATAATAGTAATAACGACAACTTATATGGCGCCGTAAGACCCGTAACACGGCCATACCGCTACAAGGGCGCCTCGATTACTTAATCGGCTTCACACTGTAGTTTCTGAATTGTAGTTGCTTATGATGATGATGACGATGATGACGACGACGATGATAATAATAATAATAATAATAATAATAATAATAATAATAATAATAATAATAATAATCAATCACTGGGCCCGATAAATAGGTCAGGACGAAAGTTTATTTCGGAACTAGGACGTCGGGTGACTGCCGCCACCGGCGATCCCTTGGAAACCAAATATCTGTTCCAGCGTTTGTCAATCTGCACGCAGCGGTATAACGCCATAGCATTCAGAGGGACTTTTATGCACAACTCCGGGGACGAGGACCACGAGCCATACTAGGCGTGATTATTCTTCGGAATTGCTTTTAGAAGCCTGAGGGATCATTTATACCTCGGCAGCTTTAAAAAAAATAATAATAATAGTAATAATCATCATCTCAGCGCCCGTTTATTAGAAAACATTGTTGACCCGTCAAAATTCTTCTGAGTTGGATTCAACGCAGTCAGTTTAGGTAAAAAGTTACTTTAATTTATCGTGTTTTAGGGCACGGCCTGTTTAGCCCGCTGCTGCTTTCTCTAGACTTCTTATATCTCCTATCAGACTTTGGTCTGTCTGTGCCGAAGTGGAAAAAAACAAGCCAGATACGTCCGCTTTCTGCATTTTTTTAAATTCATAGTCCATAAAGTCAGAAAACCCCGTTTGAGCTTCACACAGATTCATACCGATGCTGCAGGTGGTCTGAGAAATCGAAGTTGTCACAGCTCCGTTCGTAAGTCCTGATGACAATAATAGGGACGATAGCAAGTAATAATAATAATAATAATAATAATAATAATAATAATAATAATAATAATAATAATAATAATAATAATAATAATAATAGCAATAATAATAATAATAATAATATCCGAATACTGAACACTGGCGACAGACACAAGTGGGGAAGAAGGATCCATGTGTGGCTGACTCCTCCTCTGGGAGGACTAACTCATGCCTTAAGGCTATAATATATATATGACATATATATATATTTTAAATATATATATATATATAAACTATAATTATATATATATATATGCGAATACTAGCTATTCCAGAACAACGCTACCCTAATTTTCGCAGTCCCAGGGATCATATTATGTTCCTCAGGGGAAAACTAATAATTCATTCATTCATTCTGAAGACTTATAGCGCCCCTACAAGATATAATAATAACATCATCATCATCATCATCATCAAGATTATTTACTGCTGTGCTATATCTGTTTTGCTTTTTCTTATTTTCCTTGCCCTCTGAGTTGCTGTTCATTCGGGTCATATGCTATCTGTGCCTGAGTGTTCAGGTGCCAATGGGTGTTTCCAGTAAACCGCTGAGTTTCATAAATGATCAGACGGTCCATCGAAATATCCAAAACAGTGCATATTCATTTAGAGAACAAGTAATGGCTGGCTGTCGTTTTCTAAATGCTAGAGGCGCAAATTTTGGGAGATTGATGACTTTCGGTTACGGCCTATATATAACAGTTGGTTAAGAACAGTTAGTTTAAGCACTACGGTCGCTGTGTTTAACCCTAGCCCAGATTCGAGCCTTCATCCTGTAACAGAAGACCGCGGGCAGCCCTGAGAAGATTGACACTATCCCAGAACTTCCAGACAGATTTACTACACGATGTTCATTCATTACTACGCTGCGTATGTGTTCTGAGACTGATAGTTTAGTGTTTTGTCAGCGTCTAAATAATATCGATCAATACGAAGTATGTACAGGAATAGTATCTGAACAACTGCGCGCGTTTGTGAAGTATTAACAGTTTTAATTTAGACTACTCAGGTAAGGCAATGCAACCATGCATTTGTAAATATGTTAGATGCCAAATACCAAGACACGTGAGAACGATAAAACATTTAGTACTTTCACTGTCAACAATGGCCTTGAGGACTGATGGACTTTAACTTGATCTTCTGACGGTTAAGTCGGTTGCTAAGGACGCTGGAATTCATCAACTCAGCGCCCGTTTATTAGAATACATTGTTGACCCGTCAAAATTCTTCTGAGTTGGATTCAACGCAGTCAGTTTAGGTAAAAAGTTACTTTAATTTATCGTGTTTTAGGGCACGGCCTGTTTAGCCCGCTGCTGCTTTCTCTAGACTTCTTATATCTCCTATCAGACTTTGGTCTGTCTGTGCCGAAGTGGAAAAAACAAGCCAGATACTTCCTCTTTCTGCATTTTTTAAAATTCATAGTCCATAAAGTCAGAAAACCCCGTTTGAGCTTCACAAAGATTCATACCGATGCTGCAGGTGGTCTGAGAAGTCGAAGTTGTCACAGCTCCGTTCGTAAGTCCTGATGACAATTATAGGGACGATCGCAAGGGAAGTTGACTGTGCTGAAGAAGTCTCAATCCAGTAATATTCTTTTTATTCTGAGGATAGGAAAATGAAGATTCTGGAGACTATTTTCGTCGCTTTACTCTTCCTTACGTTGAGTTCTACTCAAAATGATGACGGTATGTCTTCAGCTTCGTCTTAAAATGTCCTTAACCAAAGGGCAAACATAGGTTCAATCATGTGAAAGAACCGTGATGATGTATTGCAGTGTGAGAATTGCAGTGTGAGAAATGAAATCTAAACACTAAACAAACCTGATCTTTCGGTAGAGCGATTACAGAGGCGTAGCTAGGATATTTGGCGCCCGGGGACAAACTATGAAATTGGCGCCCCCTCCGGCCTCCTCCGCCCCTCCTCATCCCTCCCCATTTGATTTATTTCACATTTTCCAAATACACAGAATGGCAATTTAAATTTTAGTGAAATAAAATATTAAAAATACCGACTGTTCATTGTGTTTTTGAAAGTCAATAAATTCAAATTATATATAAATATGTATATGAATTTATTTATCAAACAAATATCATAACAAATATCTGTTGTCGATAAAATAAAAAATATTTAAACACTAGGTTGTTGATTTGTAGGCCTACTATGTTAGTCTACGTATCGCTAAACTAACAGACTTGTTTTTTAAATGAAATAGTGATTAAGTATTTGCATTCAAACAAAACTATACAGCAGCAGAATTGAAATCCAAGATAGCTGAACTGCTGATACTGTCAGTCTGCCTCTTATTGAAAGTTGGCTTGTATAATTTGAATTTATTGACTTTCAACAACATCAACATGTCATCTTAGGCATCCGTCTATGGACGCTGAGAAAACAAGCTATAGTTTCTTATCCCACATCTAAATAGAGACCGCGACGCATAACTGTGCGTTTCAGAAGAGCTGAGAAATGAGATTGGGGCTGAAGTTACTAAATAAAACCGGTGGAACGAACAGAGACAGCAGCCTGTTTCAGAACATCGCACTTGCGACTGGGAAAGCAGCTACCAGGGCAAGGGCAAGTTAGCCGATTGGTTAAAACCCTCACCATATAACGCGAACGTACTGGTTCGAGCCTTCTCCTCTGAGACGGTCACTGTGTGGGGACCGTGAGTAATTTCGTCAGTCACAAGTGTTCAGCGCCAGCCATTGATGATTCGTCATTAGATTGTGGCGCTTATTTAATGCAAAAAATAATTTAAGAAATTATTATAAAAAAGGCCAGGAATGCAGTAACGGTGAAGGAGAATGGTAGTAACCTTGTCCACGGCCCTTCAAATTGCTGAATCAGATAAATCAGTTATATACAGATCATGAACCAATCATATGATTTTGCCAATTGATATAGATGGCACATGTAGGGGAGAGTGCTCCCAGATACCCACGCTAACCGAAGTTATCTCTTACACGTGTGTGTATTGCAGGAGAATTGCATCTATCTGCCCAATACAAAGATTGATAATTTATGATGCTATTAGAGTAACTAATAAAGTTAATCTAATAAGATAATTTGTTTAAATTAAAACTAGATGTCTTTAAACTGGACATCTTAAGAACTTCATAGTGGAAAAGCCCACGGGTCGGGTATCTTAGAATAATGAAAAGTGACTTAAATATATATTATTGTAATTGAACATTATATAACGCCGCTCAACGAGCTAACCCAAAGAATGTTAAGTGTCACATTATGGCATTTCATATGGCAATATATATATATATATGTAAATCATGCATGACTGAGACCCAACAGCTTTATATGGAGCAAACCAGAACATGGGAAATAATTACAATAAATGCAAGGGGGGGCCCGTGGCGCATTGGATAACATCTTGCACAGAGGCCGAGAGGTACCGAGTTCGAGCCCCCGTTGGGCGGACATGCTTTGTAGGCTGCTATTAGCGCCGTTGTATTGCAAGCTGTCTGTTCTGTTAGTAGTTAAGATTTCAATTGCATAACATGTAAATGTGTACAGCGCAGTGCGTTTGTCAGGCGCTTATTAAAGAAAGATATTATTATTAAGTCGTATGTCGTAAGATGACATTGCTATTTTCAATTTCAAGCACAATTGACAAAAACCCACACATAAATCCTTTCGATAGCTTTCCATCTGTACACTCTTCATGATAGTAAGCCTTACGCTTAGACCCTACTGCAGTGCTTCCCAAACTTTTTAGCACCGCGACCTAATTTTTAGAACGACAATCTTTCGCGACCCACATAGCTTTAGCCTACTGGACAAACAAGTTTTTAAAAAAAACACGATAAGCTTATTTTTATCTATTAATTAGCATCAGTTTACTAAACCCTCGATTTATGTCTCATAGTAAGGGGTGTGTGTTGGGTGCGCTTGTTGCCGGTTACTGTTTATGAGGTAATTGACGTCCACGTCAATGCGAGTTATTTTCAAGCGCAAGGAGTTCGACAGTTGCAGTTTTTTAAATTTAGTTTTGATTCCGAAAATTGGAGTGGCTCGTTTTCAAAACGGGTTGCTTCGTCTCAATATTCCGACGCAATTTGTTTTGGGCACCTGCTCTCGTTTGCAAATACTTCACAACGAACAAGGCACTGCGGCCGTGGATCTTTTTCATCTCCATTCCACGAAAATCTGATGTTTAATTAGCTGGAGTGATAATATTTCGTCACTTTTCTTCCTTTCTGTAGCTTTGAATTCGTTGTTAAAGGCTCGTCTTCATTGATTGTCGTTGGTTTCTTTGTCAAACAGTTATCCACGATGCTGAGAGTATAAACTTAGAGGAGAAAGTAATAATAAAAAATAAACAATGCGAGTAACGCTGATGATGAGATATCGTTGTGAAGTTAACGCACACACGATTGTAGGCTATCCGATGGAATTTGGACGTTCCTAAATAATATAAATATGGTGTTGAGAAGTCATGAAAAATTCTCTACCGTGGGTCCCATGCGCCTCTGTGAAAGACAGCATGTGGATGGCAGTAGTCGCTTCCCCATGCTGGCTTATTTAAGAGATTTAAATCTCGGGCTAGCACGGTCCTTGCACCGGAACCCTAAACGGGATGGCTTCCATTGAAACGGGCGAGCGGTGGGGAAGGACATAACCCCATCAATTTATTGCAAAATTAGCAGGGTCAAGGCCATAACGCTCTCTACAGAAAAAAGCGAACATTTACATTCCGCATTTCTCGAGTTAGATGCGCAGCTATGGTCGCTAGATGGCATGCTGCGGCCGATTGCCTATCCAAGTTTTCAAAGAGGTCGTTATCGAATCCAGAATCCCGTAGCGGCGTAGCCTATATGCGTTTATTATCCGCCTTCATTCTTTTACCATTTTCAAATTTTCTCGTTTTTTCACTTTCCCATTTTACGATTTTTATGTGTTTAAAAAACACATTTCAAAAACTTTTCGCGACCCACCAAAAATCGGCTCGCGACCCGCCTGTGGGTCGCGACCCACAGTTTGGGAAACACTGCCCTACTGCATTTTATTCGTTTCTCGTCAGCAGCACTATCACTAAAGCGTCAATTACGCGCAAGACTCATTTAATCTAATTGGAAGTCAAACGTGGACTGGTTTTCATTTGTCTTTTCCCAGGATGCTGTATACTTCTTGCTTTTCTCGTTCTTGGTTCGTCCATGTTGGTTTCTGCTGCTCAGATGCAGTGACCTTACGTTTGCCACAGCTTTTGTCTGGCATCGCTTTCATCTTTTTCATTCCTACCTTTTCTGGTACACTATTTTTGAATGTCGAAGTGGTAAAATGTTCATCCGTCTCAAATGTCCTCTCTCGTTCTTTCAATATCTTCGCTTTTGGCAATGGTGAAATCGAGACACTGCAGAGCATTGATTAACTTGCAGCCACAGAACATTCGACGATAGAAGCAACTGGATCTACACACTCCTATGACGAAAGTACAGCAGTCACCGGCACTTTGTCAATCGAAGTAAACATCGTGACAGACAGCGAATTATCCACGCAGTCAGGCACCCCTTTGGGTGAAGTAGCCACAACGGCAACCATCGATTCAGGCGAATTAGCCACAAGAGCAACCATCCATTTAGGCGAATTAGCCACATCAGCAACCATCGATTCACAGGACACAACAGCAACCATCCATTCAGGCGAATTAACCACATCAGCAACCATCGATTCAGGTGACACAACAGCAACCATCCAATCAGGCGAATTGACCACATCAGCAACCATCGATTCAGGTGACACAACAGCAACCATCCATTCAGGCGAATTGACCACATCAGCAACCATCGATTCAGGTGACACAACAGCAACCATCCATTCAGGCGAATTAGCCACATCAGCAACCATCGATTCAGGTGACACAACAGCAACCATCCATTCAGGCGAATTGACCACATCAGCAACCATCGATTCAGGTGACACAACAGCAACCATCCATTCAGGCGAATTAACCACATCAGCAACCATCGATTCAGGTGACACAACAGCAACCATCCATTCAGGCGAATTAACCACATCAG